>BQNB010138591.1:0-17685 GCA_026074375.1 Tanacetum coccineum | reverse complement strand
CCCCAACATCGCCTCACTTCTCTCTTGTCCTCACGCACCCTCTTCTGAAATATGGCTCTGTGTATTTGAAATGTGTCAAATTGGGCTACAGAGTAGTCGGGATTTGATTGAGAGTTGCATCACCATCCACCCACCATCCATCAGAGATACCATCACCACCCCTGTTACTACCAACTACTTCTCATGGGACTGATATTCCCGAGGCTGAGATACCGCCTCGAAAGAGAGCTTGCTTCACCGCTCCCACTGGTAGGTTCGAGGTTAGGGAGAGTTCAGTGGTAGTTGCTGCTAGATAGCCTGGATTGGAGGTTACTCCTGCTACTAATTATAGTTTTGTTGATACTGTGGATGCCACCGCTGGACGTCTTATGTCTAAAGAGGTTGGTTCTGGGATTACAAATGTTTAAGATGACATAGTTGGGGATATAGAGGAGAGTGCACCAACCACTTTGGAGGAGTTAAGCCAGAGAGTGACAGATCAGGCCGCTACTCTTGCTCGGGATACTCATGAGATATATGTTTGAATTGAGGACGCCCAGGATGACAGAGCTCTTCAGAGAGCCCAAGTCAACATATTGTTCAAAAATAGGCGATATCATCTTCACATAACTATGCTTTTAGAGAGCGAGGCTAGGTACGCCTGACAGGCATGGTCACAAGCCATGGATTGTAACAAGGCGGTACATGCTGAGCTCCTAGCATATCGAGCCCAGGTTCAGACACATGAGACTCATATTCAGACACAGGATGCTCTTATTAGATCACTGGAGACTCTAAATGTGACATTGGTGACTCAGACTTCGTCACTTCAGACTTAGTTGACTACAACTCCTGGACGTATTCAGACACTGGAGGCCAGAGAGCCAGAGCCCACTAGAGATCCAGAGCCTTAGGATGGACCAGCTGATGCTGGTAGCAGTTGTTAGTGTGGTATCATTTGTAGCTATCCTGTATAGCCTGCTAAGTTTTATAAGTAACTCCCATCTAGTAGGCTGTATGGATCTTTTGTCAGCTTCTAGCTATCTTGTATGGTATGCTAAGTATTATGGGTAACTCCCAGCTAGCATTGCCTTAGGACCATATTTTTCATTTTGTATCTCATCTGTATTGGTCATTTTGTAACCAAGATCTATCATGCCTGTATCGAATTTATTATGAATGAATGTCGATTTATTTTTATCATTGTTGATTTCACTTCAGTTGTATATTTCACTGTGTGTTTTGATCTCATTTTATTTACTATGCATATGTCATGCCGCGTTTATGATTGTATGAAATCTAACGTGTATTATATTTTCTTGTATATTTAAAGAAAATGGCTCCTAAGCGAACCGCCGCCGCCACCACCCCTATGACCGATGCTCAAATTAAGGCACTAATAGCCCAAGGAGTTGCTACGGATTTGCCTGAGTACAAAGCTACTCGAAGCAGAAATAGAGATGACAGCCATGATTTTAGAACTGGCATAAGAAAGCAGATGCCTACTCCTCGTGAGTGCACCTACAACGACTTCCTGAAATACCAACCCCTTAATTTCAAGGGTACTAAAGGAGTTGTTGGGTTAACTCAATGGTTCGAGACAATGGAATCAGTGTTCCATATAAGCAACTGCACAGTTGGAAATCAAGTCAAGTTTATCTCATGCACCTTATTTGGAAATGCTTTGACATAGTGGAACTCCCACGTTAAAACTGTTGGTCACGATACTGCTTATGGCATGCCGTGGAAAACACTCATGAAAATGATGACCGACAAGTACTGTCCGAGAGGTGAGATTAAGAAATTAGAGATTAAGATCTGGAACTTAAAGGTGAAGGGTACTGATGTGGTAAGCTATACCTAACACTTTCAGGAGTTGGCCTTGTTGTGCGGGAGGATGTTTCCCGAAGTGTCTTATGAGGTAGAAAATATGTTGGGGGACTTACTGACATGATTCAGGGGAGTGTGCTGGCTCCCAAACCAAAGACAATGGAAGAGGCAATTGAAATTGCTAATGATCTGATGGACCAAAAGGTCTGTACTTTTGCTGACTGTCATGCTAAAAACAAAAGGAAGTTTGAAGACAACTCTAAAAACAATCAAAATCAACAGCAGCCTTTCAAAAGGCAAAATGTGGCAAGGGTCTACACTGCTGAGCCTGGTGAAAAGAAACCGCACGGAGGATCTAAACCTCTGTGCCCTAAATGTAACTACCATCACGATGGGCAGTGTGCTCCCAAATGTAATAACTGTAAAAGGGTTGGCCATCTGGCCCGTGACTGTTGAAGCCAGCCTGCTGCTGCCAACAACCAAAGAGACCCAAGGGCAAATCCAAAGGTTCCCACCTGCTTTGAGTGTGGAGCTCAGGGCCACTTCAAGAAGGATTACCCGAAGTTAAAAAAAATAGGAATCAAGGAAATCAAGCGGGGAATGGTAATGCAACGACAAAGGCTTATGTTGTGGGTACTGCAGGGACAAACCCGAACTCCAATGTCATGATGGGTACGTTCTTCCTAAACAACCGTTATGCTTCGATTTTATTTGATATTAGTGCCAATAGGAGTTTCGTGTCTACTACATTTAGTTCTTTGATTGATATCATCCCAACTACACTAGACCATGGTTATGATGTTGAGTTAGCTGACGGTAAAATAATTGGGGTTAATACACTTATATGGGGTTGTACAATAAATTTCCTGAATCATCCATTCAACATCGACTTAATGCCCGTAGAGCTTGATAGTTTTGATGTCATAATTGGTATGGACTGGTTATCAAGGTATCATGCCGTAATCATCTGTGATGAGAAGATCGTTCATATCCCCTTTGGAAATGAGACTTTAATCGTTCGTGGTGATGGAAGCAATAACAGACACGAGTCTCAGTTAAACATCATCTCGTGCACCAAAACTCAGAAGCATTTGCTGAAAGGATGTCAAGTCTTTTTGGCACATATTACGACGAAGAAGGTTGAATATAAGACGGAGGAGAAGCCACTTGAAGACGTACCAATTATCCGAGACTTTCTTGAAGTATTTCCCGAGGACTTGCCGGGTATCCCACCAACCTGACAAGTTTTTGTCAAATCGATTTGATACATGGTGGTGCACCTGTAGCACGGGCTCCTTATCAATTGGCTCCATCCGAGATGAAAGAATTGTCTGATCAACTGAAAGAGCTTTCCAACAAAGGCTTTATAAGACCCAGTTCCTTACCTTGGAGAGCTCCGGTCTTGTTTGTCAAGAAGAAGAATTGATCATTCCGGATGTGCATCGATTATCAAGAATTAAATAAGCTAACGGTGAAGAACCGTTATCCGCTTCCAAGAATTGATGATTTATTCGATCAACTTCAAGGGTCGAGCGTCTACTAGAAGATTGACCTAAGGTCGGGTTATCATCAACTAAGGGTTCGTGAAGAAGACATCCCGAAGACCGCATTCAGAACTTGATATGGTCATTATGAATGTCAAGTTATGCCGCTTGGTTTGACTGACGCACCGGCTGTATTTATGGACCTCATGAATCGGGTGTGCAAACCATACCTGGATAAATTCGTGATTGTCTTTATTGAAGATATTCTGATCTACTGAAAAAGCAAGCAAGAGCATGCAGAGCATCTCAAGTTAATCTTAGAGTTGCTTAAAAAGGAAGAGTTGTATGCCAAATTCTCTAAATGCGAATTAGGAATTCCAAAAGTACTGTTCCTTGGTCACTTAATTGACAGTCAGGGTATTCACGTAGATCCCGCCAAGATCGAGTCCATTAAAGATTGGGCATCTCCTAAGACTCCAACAGAGATCCATTAATTTTTAGATCTTGGCGGTTATTATCGAAGATTCATTGAAGGATTCTTAAAGATCGGCAAGTCAATGACCAAGCTTACCCCAAAAAAGGTCAAGTTTGATTGGGGCAACAAAGAAGAAGCAGCCTTTCAATTGATAAAGCAAAAGCTGTGTAGTGCACCAATTCTGGTTTTATCTAAAGGAAGCGAAGACTTTGTCGTTTACTGTGATGCTTTGATCAAAGGTTTGGGCGCTGTGCTAATGCAAAGAGAAAAAGTGATTGTTTATGCATCACGACAACTGAAAATTCATGAGAAGAATTATACAACTCATAATTTTGAGTTAGAAGCAGTAGTGTTCGCTCTAAAGATTTGGAGGCACTATCTGTATGGAACAAAGTGTACCGTGTTCATTGATCATAAAAGTTTACAACACATCCTTGATCAGAAGGAGTTGAACATGAGACAACGTTGTTGGTTGGAATTGCTCAGTGATTACGATTGTGAGATTTGTTATCACCCGGGGAAAGCTAATGTAGTAGCTGATGCTTTGAGTAGGAAGGAACAAATTGAGCCATTACGGGTTCGAGCCTTAGTTATGACTATTGGTTTGGATCTTCCCAAGCAAATTTTAGAAGCTCAGACTGAGGCAAGAAAATCAGAAAAGCTCAAGGCTGAAGATGTGGGAGGTATGCTAGTCGAAACTCCAAGGGAATCAAAAAGCCCCAAAAAAGAAAAGTTGGAACCGCATGTTGACGGAACATTGTGTTTGAATAACAGAAGTTGGTTGCCATGTTTTGGTGATCTAAGGACTTTGATTATGCATGGGTCTCACAAGTCAAAATATTCTGTTCATCTGGGTTTCGACAAGATGTATTAAGACATGAAGCAATTATACTGGTGGTCCAACATGAAAGCTGACATTGCCACCTATGTTAGCAAGTGTTTGACGTGTTTAAAGGTCAAAGCTGAACACCAAAAACCATATGATTTGTTGGTGCAACATGAGATTCCTCAATGGAAGTGGGACAATATCACCATGGATTTTGTCACCAAACTCACAAGAACGCCAGGAGGTTATGATACCATATAGGTAATTGTAGATCGTCTTACCAAGTTTGCACACTTTTTACCGATGAGGGAAAATGACTCTATAGACAAATAGGCAAGACTGTACTTGAAAGAAGTAGTCACGAGACATTGAATACCAGTCTCAATCATTCGTGACCGTGATGGGGGTAGATTTATCAATTAAAAGGCTTTAGGATACTGTACTCGCTTGGAATTGAGTCTGCTTATCATACATAGATCGTGGGCAAAGCGAAAGAACCATTAAGAACACTAGAAGATATGTTTGCGCGCTTTAAGAGATAGAACTTTGAAATGGTTGGGATAGACACTTACCAGCCCAATTATGATTCTCACTACAACAATAGTTATCATGCATAGCATTAAAAGCTGCCCCATTTGAGGCACTTTATGGTCGGAAGTATGGACACTTGTTTTGCTGGGCCAGAGGTCGGAGACGGCTCAGCTCACCGTCCAAAACTTTATTTACGAGACAACAGAGAAAATCATGGCAAATCAAACAAAGAATTCAAAGCCGCCGTGATCGCCAAAAAAAGCTACGCCCGATGTGAGCGTATGCTTTATAGAATTTCAAGTTTGGTGACGCGAGCATAGTTGAAGGTTATCGCATTAGAAAGGTGTTTATCCTTTTGGCAAACGGGAAAGGTGAACCCGAGGTATATTGGACCTTTCAAGGCGTAGCAAAGTGGGAACTCGTTACTTACAGACTCTGAACATCCCTCAACAACTAAAAAGGGTTCATAGCTACATTTCCATGTGTCCAATTAAAGAATGTAATCCGACAGCCTGGTTGGCAATTCCGCTTAGATGAAAATTCACATTGATGAAAATCTTCACATTCGTGAAGAACCAAGTGAAGAACATGGATCATTGAAGCAAGTGGTTAAAGCAAAGCCGGATCCGCCATTAACAAAGTTCGGATGGTAACTCAAGAGAGCTCCCAGAGTTTAACAAGGGAACGTGAAGTTCCAATTCCGAAAAAGTATCCGCATCTCTTCACAAACACACCCTCGACAAGTGCCGCATCTTGAGCCTTGTGGACAAGGATCCTTTAATGGGGGAAGACTGTAACACTCTGTTATTTTAGGTCATATTATGACTCAATTCTTTCCATTATTTATTTTTAGTGTTTTACGCGTTTGCTTTTAATTTTCATCGTTTATTTAAATCGCGTAAACTAAAAATCAACATTCAACGTAAAGAGACATCAAACAAGTAAAAGTTTACGTCAAGCAAGTGTTATATAATTCTTACGAAGATAATTTATAACTTTTCATATTATATTTTTATTGGTTATGTAAAGCGTCTACGTTTCGCAATAAAATACATTTAGGCATAAACGGAAGCACCAATACCCATCTACACTAAAACAAATACCCACTTTTATACCCAATACCCAAAATTAAATCATTTTATCACCTTATTCACTATATGGTCGGATCTAGGGAAGTAATAAATCACAAAACCAATTCAAATATTAATTTCACTAATTAAGCACATGTTTAAACCTCCACTAAGGTCACTTCCCCCCTCCTAGGGAGGAGGAGAGCACCTTACATACTTGTACTCTTACCATCTCTTAGACATGGTTTTGCTAGTGGGTTTGTCTAATACCTCTAATATAAAAGCGTGTACCATACAAGACTTAAACACATTTCCATTCGCAAGTAAACTTTCAAACAATTCTCTCTTGTTTCTTCTAAGAGCTCACAGCTCAAAATCTCATAATTAGGGTGTTCATAGCTTTTGATTTTACAAAGATACAAGTATACTAGTGTTCTTAGGTATAATATATAAGGTATATCAAGGTGGTTTGGAAGCTTGGGTATTATTTTACAAGGGTTCATATCAAGAAGAAACTAGGGTTTTCTACACTAGGGTTTGTAATTTGGGATATGATTGTGTGTTCACCATCTTTCTACACTCTTCTAAGATCTACTTAAACCCTAATCTTTCTAATTTTTCATTTACATATTCTATATACTTGTTATTATGTTAATCGCCACCCAGGGTTTGTTTTTATGGTTTATAAATTAAAACAAGGAAAATACTTTATATAAGTATTGGTTAATTTATAAATTTAGTTTATAAATTAAATTGTTAATAAGTTTATTATAAAGTATATATGTAAATTATTGTGAGCACATGTTACTTGGACACTTTACTTGGACATAATGATAGACACACTTTAGAGGACCTAAAATGTATCAAATATGTGGTATAAAATAATGATAGACACACTTTACTTTTGAAGATACGAAAGTTAGTAGTATAATGTAATAGATAAATAATGTTGAATGATTGATATTAAAAAAAATTAATGTGGAAATGTCACTGCAAAAATTCCGAATATACAACTAAATTAAAGTTGATTGTTTAAAAATAAAAAATCTAAAATAAATAAAAGAGTTAAGTACAATTTTGGTCCTTGTGGTTTGGTGCGATTTCACTTTTGGTCCAAAATTGAAAAAAGGTTTGGTTTTGGTCCAAAAACATAGTTTCGATCCACTTTTAGTCCAATCCCGTGAATTTGCACTAAAATTTTTGGACTAAAAGAAAAACTATTACTGTTACATATCTGATAAAATTTTATAAATATTTTATTATGATAGATCATTTCAATAGGAAATCGTGCATATAAAGAACTCTAAAAACGGAATTAAAACGAATGAGTTATGAAGTTTTAAAAACAGATATTTTAAAGCTATAAAACCTATTTTAATAAAATTGTTTTGGTTTACCTCTTTTTGACTACTATTTTTATAGAAATAGTGAGTATTTTATTTGAATATTTTATATCGTCACGAATCCATACATATAAAGAACAAGCGAAACGGAGTTAAAATGAGCAAGTTATGAGTTTTTTTAAAGATTTCGGATAAATAGAAATTATAAAAACTAATTTATTTTCATAAATAATTTTCTGTAATTTTTATAAAAATATAACATTCTGTTAGAAAAATAAAAAGTAGTTTACGAGTGTTTTTGGGTTCTTTTGGGCTATAAAAACCTTAAAAAATATTGCCGTATCATTTATATAATATGTATATACGTTTTTAACTTTGTAAATATTATTTATTAAAACAACTAAACTATTTATATAATATCATTATATAAACAATAAAAATATTAAATCATGTATTATTAACAAATAATCAATTGTTGAACAAAGATAATATTTTATTTTACGGATACGAATACGTAGTCATTTATATAGCAAATACAAAGTAAATATTGGTTTGACATTTTAAATTAAACAAAAAACTATTAGGTGGTGGTGTAACTCTATAACTTGTGATACTGTATTTATATTAATTATATTATACTCATACGACCTATAATTAATTAGGTTCCATTCAGATTTCGCGAGACGTTTCCACTTATTGATTTATATAATCATCCAGATTCACTGAGTGAGTTCATTGCCTATTTTTATATCAATACTAATATTTACAAACTTTTGGGGTGAGAAACATGCTATGTTTTACATTTGGACCCAAGTACACTTTTAAATAATTTACAAGTTTACCTAAGTAGCTATAACCCACTATGCCCATGAATCATGAACTGTTAATTATGGATTGTAAGCGCGAATGTTATGAATAGATCCATTTTGAATTTACATCCCCGTTCAGGTGGGTAGCGCTCACTAGTTTCGGCGGTACCGAAACTACGGACGTATACCATCTCGGAACAATTTGGATGTTGCGGGTTGAACATTTACACGGGCACATTATTGGTATTAATTTGCCAGCACATGTTGTAGCTTCAGTGTCATGAGCTTAGGGAATTGTAATTACTTTTGTGATTTTGTATTTGTTACTTTGTCATACACATGGAAATCTTGCGGTCCTACAGTTTACATTACTTAAACCTGTGAATTCACCAACTTTATGTTGACGTTCTAAAGCATGCTTTTCTCAGTTAATTGAGGTATAAGAACAAGGATACATTGGGGTCACCATATCAGAACCTCTTATCAGAAGGAAAACCTCTAGTAGAAGAGTTGTTAAGAAGAAAGCCACCATATCAGTTGATGACAACATCGTTCCTAAACCAGACATAGCTTTGGAATTAGGAAAATCTATCAGCTTAACTAAAGCTGAAGAAGAAGCTGCAGCAAGACAAGTTCATGCCGCTCATGCAAGTCTTGTCCGGTTGGTTTCTTGGTCTCAAATCTATACTTATTTAAAAATCTGTCACTTTAAAATATGTTTTGTGTTGAGGTTTTATGTTTGTCTTTATATCTTGTTTAAGATATGCTTTTTATGATGCTTAAAAGACCAACTTTTTCTAGTTTATTTCGTCCTTTTCATGTTCATCTTTTTCAGACTCTGGTTCATTTTGTGACTTTTTGGGTGTCGTCAAGAGCTTATGCTAAAGCTTATTTTCGAGTAAAAAAGCTTTCATCCTCATGGCTTATTTTATGATTAACAGCTAATCTTAAAGTTTATTGTGGTTTTTGCTTATTTTGAGATGGCTTATTCCTTTTGTGGTCCAACGTTTGAACAAGACAAGAAAACACCATTCCTATTTTGTTGTTGTTATTTCTCAAGCAGATAAATACAAGGAGAATCGAACGAGTCAAAATCTCTGAGAGCCGATCGAGAAATATCAAATGAGGACCGAACGAGTGATTATACATGTGAACCGAACGAGTAACAATTTTTGTGAACCGAACGAGTGTACACTCTTAGTGGACCGATCGAGTCGTTAGTAATGAGAACCGAACGAGTATATGGTTTGTGAACCGAACGAGTTGGTCATCTTTGAGACCCGAACCAGTTTAAAGTCAAACAAAACTCAAACCGAGTCAACTCGGTATTTACCGAGTTGACTCGGGTCAACTCAATGAGTCACATCGAGTCAAAGATCTAGACAGAAAGGTAGAAGAAGAATCAGACTCAACGCACAAACCATAACAACAATAATCCTCATCAATTACATCACAACCTCAATATCAAATCTCATCCACTCATCTAATCTATCCTTTCATCTCACCTCATCAACAACTCCAAATCATCATACCACAACAACAACAAAAAATATAAAGACTAGATCTCAGTGTCCTTTTTGTTTTGATTGTGTTGTACAAAAACTGTCATGACCTTATAAAAGATCTACACAATCTGAAACAAACCATCATAGATCCGTGTATGGAAAGAAGATAGAGCGCGTATCTGTATTATTCAGCTACGTGATAGTTGCGCGTTAGCGAGAGGTATTGGTATGGTAGGTGTTAACAAATTTGGGGAAATCGTTTTATTGGGTTGTGATATGTGAATATATGGTAAACATATTACAAATTATCTTTGGAATAACAAATACAGAGTAAAAATTATGTTGTTTTTAGGGATAATTGAAATGGGGGCCTTGTTTATTTTAAGGTATTTGGTTATTAGTGATATTGGGTCAGGGGTTATGGATGTAGGGTTGATTAAGGGTGGGGAAAATGATGTTTAGGATGAGTGTAAAGTGGATTAGGTTTTAAGTTGGCTTTGATGAAAGGTTTGAGATTGTGGTTCTATATTAAGAGACTTGATGTGAGAAGACTGTTGTTGTGTTCTTATGAGATAAGAGAGATGACAGTGTTGGCTATGGTTGTGTGTGAGATTAGGGTTTCTTATACCCTAATAAAATGGGATGTATGATTTTTTGGGCTGGAATTTTTACAACCAAAATAGCCTGTTTGTGATTATTGATTGGGGCAGGATTTTTTATTGGGCTGCGAGTTTATGATATTAAATTGAGTGGGATGTGTTTGTGATGGATCCGGGTATAACAATTCGAGTATTAAATGTTTCGTATTAAAACTAAATTTAGCTAAATGACTCACTTGGGATGATTTTTTGCTATATTTAGTTGTTAATAATTACATTTGTGCTTCATGATGACAAAGTGACAATGTGACGAGACCAGGATAAATTTGGATAAAGAATCATGAAACTTAAATGCTAGATTTGGAATTAAATTTTTTGTGACTACGGAGTTGATCGGGTATCACTTATTTGATATTGAAGTGACATTTCTTGAAGGCGTGTTATTATTTTATCTTGAAGTCGGGGGGGTGGGGGGGTTTGGTTGGATGCATGAATTTCTATGATAACTTGCTCGAGCTTAATTTAAGTTGAAGACTTGGTTTATCTAGTTTCCAGCAGTCAAGGGGTGGATGGTTGATGACCTGGCTAACTATCACTTAAAGAAGTTACGTTGTAGTACTCAGTGTCACACGCTAAGACGTTGTGGATAATCGCAAGAGGTGATGAAAGTCTCATACTTTAGGAGGGGTATTGAGTACTTGGAGCACAAATTCTCTACACCATTCTTCCAACATTAGCGCAAACTTAAGTCACAAGAACGGGAAATTCTACTTTAGTTTCAAGTTTGGTATATCGGGTTTACTTCATCAGTGGTTACTTCAAATAGCCTATAAAACGGTTGGTAAAATGATAGCCAGAGAGACGTTATGAGTAGAGATTAGATCAACAATTGATTTTCACGAGATAGATCTGAGCTAATTTATTCTTCACACAAGTACTCAAGTAAATGTGTGTCCAAGGTGTTGCTGATTCCGATGTGTCAAAACCAGCAAGGGGGAAGGAGAAGATTCACCCTTGAGCCTTTGCCTTTCTTTTTCTTGAAAGCTTGACATATGGCATCTTTCTTGAATTTTTTAAGTTAGGCCATGCCGGGAAACAGAATGTCATAACCTCAAGAAATATCAGCGTCATTAACGTTATGTCTTTTGGGTGCATTTCTTCAGACACATGGGGGAAGTGATATCTTGAGACCTTTAATATGCATTATTTGAATTTCCAGGGGGAAGTGTTGTGAGAAGAATTATTCAAGCGTGAGAAGATATGTTGCTGATCTAGTTAATGCTTACCCCAAACAATCAATCACTAAGCTTATTCCTAAAGGAGCAGTAAAAATTGATGTGGTACCTTACCAATTCCGCTGTGCACTTAATTATTCTAAGCTTGAAGAAGTTTATGAAACTGCTCAAATGAGAGGATTGCTAGTATTTGGGGGAAGTTTTAAAAAGCTTACAATAAAGAATATGTGGCATGAATTAGGGGGAAAGCTAATTCATTGTTAGTTTTGGAGGGAAGCTTTGAAAGCTTCTAAATCAAGAATATGCGGCACGAATTAGGGGGAAGCTAATTCAGAAGCTTCTCCTTAACCAGAATTGTATGGGTTACCTAGCTCGTGCCTATTACAGTATTTCTTCTACAAAGTACTACAAAGATGATTCATGTTGAGTGGCCTGAAGTCAAACACCACAGAAGACGTCATCAGCATATGAAGCTTCATGGAAGTTCTTGTTCTTAATCATTATGTACTTGCTAGGAAATTATTGTAAGTAATTCTATATATCATCCCGTGGGGGAAGATTGTTGGGAATTCACTTTTACGTGACGACATTACAGAATTACCATAGTTTATTATAGTCACATACGCGAGGACTAGAATAGGCAACTATGTATAGTTTAGAGGCGTATGAGCTATATATACCCCTCCATGGCTTCCATAGAGGGGTTGAGTCATTATTTTGGTGTTGAGTCATTTGTATCCTTCATTTATTTTCCATCTAATATCAACTCCATCTTCCATCTCACTACTTTCTCTCACTAAAATGGCTATCATGTGGTTTGACTCACCAAGACCACCAGATCATAGTTTTCATGAATCTTCACGCCTTATCACGTTTTCCACTTCTCATCTCACGTCATGCCTTAAGCCTATGCCATGGCCTATTGCGTAGCGTGGAGCCGTGGAGGTCACGCCTCACATTTTTGCGAGGCCTTAGCGGCGCCATGGCGTGCCTTTTAGAACCATGCTCCTAATATAAACAAATACACAACGTGGTTAAACTATATAATAAAAATGATATTTTTAACTACAAATGATCGATGACATCTTCAAATGTCCGTTAATATGAAAATTTAGAGCACGAGCCAATATTTACAACTCTATGATTCACTATTTTATTACATGTCATCCTAAGGCAACCAGACCACTTTAAAGTTTAAACACTCAGACTAAAAAATGGCTGATTTCAACCTATACCTTTTTGGACACATTACAAACCTTGAATACATATAAGCCCACATGCTCAATATTACCTGAGGAACATCAAGATAGAGTTCAAGTGTTTGAGTTAGAACTGCATGAAGATAATGCCTTTTGTCGAGGGTCGTTTCCATTAATGTGTTAGAGAATTCAATAATCGAATATGTATAATTAGCTCCAATGGTTTCTTTAACCTATAGCAAAACTTCTTCTTGAATCAGATTGTGTTATCAAAGGATATAAAAGAATCAAGTGAGGTACTTGCTGATGTGTCCTTCCCAGCAATGATAAAACTAAGTGATGTGTCTCTAAGTATTTATCACTCAAAGTTCCAGCAATGATAATATATCATCTTTATTTCTCTATTTTCAGAAAAAAGGAAACAACTTTGGGATAAAGTAATTATTAGTGTTGACAGATAGGTAGGTAAGCTTCTTCCTGCAATTTATCTAACAACCTTTAGAAAATATTAAAAAAGCTAATATACAACTTAAATAAGCTCACCCAAACACCCCTTAACTAACACTTAAGACAACTTTTCTTTTTAAAAATATATACAGAAAGCTCATCTTTTTCTTAGAAACATATATGGAAACGTACGATTTTACAATAGCAACGTGAATCTAACACAATAGTTACATAAGATATACAAAGCAATTGATACTAATGGGCATAGGTCGGCTTTTTGCACCAATACAGTAGGTGCATCGTTGCTATAAAGCCATAAAACTATATAATACAAATATGTTGATTTGAAAAGTGGCTTGATGGATATGTTACGATCTTTAAAAGACAGGGAAATGATATGCCTTCACTAATAACATATCCACCCTTTTCCACTTGCCCCAACATCGCCTCACTTCTCTCTTGTCCTCACGCACCCTCTTCTGAAATATGGCTCTGTGTATTTGAAATGTGTCAAACGGGTAAAAAATCAACCAAAATCTCTTTTAAACTTTTTTTCCAGATATTTGTTAGTTTCTTGAGGTAATGTAATAATTATATGTAACACACTAATTTATAAGATCTCATAAAAAGGTTGAGCAAAAAGTGTTCCAGCCCATAAAAGGAATTACCCCTTACCCTCCTGATTTGACCATTTTACCACATGAATATTTATATGATCCAAATAGCTTTTGAACTACATCAAATCTGAATAGAGCACCTATTTTTGACGATCTAAAGTATTCTACAGATCTTACTCAATTCTCAGACATAAACGAACACCCCATAAACTGATCCAAAAACACCTTAAACGAACAGTTGGATGAAATGATAACACTACACTAAACCTATGACATAATATGAACCTTCAAAATGGAATAGAATAATGATATGTTGGATCGAATCTCAAAAGTGCAATCAAAATATACCAAAAAATCTAAATGTTTTTATATTTATTAATCTGTCATCATCTTGGAATGTATACAATCGAGTTCTATTTAATCTGTCATCATCTTGGAATGTATACAATCGAGTTCTATTTATAAGAATGAAAGGGTGCGAGTGAATCAATGCAACCCTTGGTGAAAATAACTGTAAATCGGTTATGTAACCGTTTTTCTATAACTGCCATATTTGACAGCGGGTGTGATTACCCAGTTTGATGGGTTTGACCCGTTTTGACCCAATATTCTCCCTCCTAATCACAAGCGCTGTGGCTTAGATCTTTTAGACCTATGAGCTGTCTCATGGTTAAGAATTTGATCTTCGGGAGTGCCTTTGTGAGTATGTCTGCTTTCTGGTATTCTCCGCTTACGAATTCGACTTGTATGTCATCTCTTTCAACGCATTCTCTTATGAAGTGATACTTCGTGTCAATGTGTTTGCTTCTTCCATGAAATACTGGATTCTTCATGAGTGCTATTGCAGACTTGTTGTCAACTTGTATTGTAACCTTCTCTTCTTGAGTATGTGTAAGCTTGCTTAGTAGTCTTTTTAACCATAATGCTTGTGTTGCTGCTGCTGTTGCTGCGATGAATTCTGATTCACATGATGATAATGCTACAGTGGCTTGTTTTTGTGTACTCCAGCTGATTGGCGATTCACCATAGTAGAATATTATGCCGGTAGTTCCTTTTCCTTCTGTAGTGTTAACTCCGTAGCTACTGTCACTGTATCCATGTATCTTGTTTCCTCCGTTATGCTTGTAAGTGATTCCATAATCTTTTGTTCCTTTTACATAGCGTAGTACTTGTCTTATAGCTTTCATGTGTTGCTCTCTTGGTTCTTGCATAGAACGACTAAGTAATCCTACAGAATAACTTAAGTCGGGTCTTGTGTGAAGCAGATATCTTAAGCATCCAATCAAGCTTTGATATTCGGTTGAGTTGGTCCCATTGTAATTCTGTAATCTTTGTTAATCTTGTGCCTGGGTCCATTGGTATTAATGTCTCGTTGCAGTCTATCATTCCAGCTTCCTTTAGGATTTTGCTCGCGTATGCGGATTGCTTTATTGATATGTCACCATTGGTCTGTGTGACTTCTATACCCAGATAGTAGGCTAATAATCCTAGATCGCTCATTTCGAATTTTTCTTCCATTTGAGCTTTGAACTTGTCAATCTCCTTTTTTGGTGTGCCGGTGATAATTAGATCATCTACATAGACTCCTATTAGTAGTGTTAAGTCCTTTGATGTCTTTATGTAGATAGCTTGCTCCAGTGCGCATTTCTTGAAATCTAATGACTTCAATGTTTTGTCTAATTTTATGTTACATGCACGTGGTGCTTGTCTTAGTCCGTATAGAGCTTTTATAAGTCTATAGACTTTTCCTTGGTCTTGTTTCTTAATAAATCCTTCGGGTTGTGTGACGTATACTTCTTCTTTTAAATCTCCATGTAAGAATGCAGATTTTACGTCAAGGTGATGTACTTCCCATTTGTTGTTAGCAGCTATGGCGAGTAGTAGTCTGATTGTTTCCATTCTTGCTACAGGTGCGAAGACTTCTTCAAAGTCTATGCCATGCTCTTGTATGTATCATTTTGCTACTAATATTGCTTTATGCTTGATTATATTTCCGTTAGCATCTCTCTTGGTCTTGAATACCCATTTTAAGCCTATTGCTTTGTGCCCTTTGGGTAATGTAGTTAGTTTCCATGTATTATTTCTATTTATGGAATCTAATTCAGCTTTCATTGCTTCAATCTATTTTTGATCGTTTGATGCTTCTTTGTAATTCTTTGGTTCATCTTCAGCTAATAGTAATTCCTCGGTGTTTTCATATAAGTCATTTAGTGTTCTAAAACCTTTTATTGGCGTATGATCAAAGTGTGATGGTGAATTTATGGTTTGGATTGTGTCGTTGTCACTTTGATAGTATGATTGTGTTGAGATGTTAGGTGTGACTTGGGAATTTACTTCTGATGAACGTGTAGATGGTGTGTGAGGTGTTTGAGAATATGTGGGAGAGTCTCTTGTTGGTGAAGCATAAACATCATCATCATTGTTATTAGGAAATTCATTGTCTTCCTTGGTTGGTTGAGTTCCTTGATCATGACGTTCATCCGTGACTTCAAGATTTCCTATTCTGAAGTCTGTCCATTCAGGTTCGTCGTTAGTGTGCTCACTCATGTAATCTTTCTAATCCCATGTTTCATTCTCCTTAAACTTCACGTCTCTACTAACACATATCCTTTGTGTTGTCGGATCAAATAATCGATAGGCTTTTGATCCTTGTTCATTTCCTAAATATACCATTCTAGTGCTTCTATCGTCTAGCTTCGTCAGATGTTGTGATGGTACCTTTGCATATGCTATGCAGCCGAAAACTCTTAGATTCTCTAAGTTTGGTTTTCTTTGTTTAATTGCTTCATATGGAGTAATATCTTCTAGTGCTTTTGTAGGGACACTATTTAGGATGTATATGGCGTGTCTAACAGCTTCAGCCCAAAAATTTTGTGGCAAATTTGTTGCTTTCATCATACATCTTGTCATGGACATGATTGTCCTATTTCTTCGTTCGACTACTCCATTTTGTTGCGGCGAGTAAGGTGCAGTAAGTTGTCGTGCTATGCCGTTTTCTTTGCAGTATTGCATGAATTCATTTGATGTGAATTCTCCTCCTCGATCTGTTCTCAACATCTTTAATGTTGTTCTTAGTTCGTTTTCTATTGACTTCTTAAATTCCTTGAAAGTATCAAAGGCTTGATCTTTCGTAGTTAAGAAGTACACCCACATATATCTTGAGTAGTCATCTACTAACAAGAATATGTATTTCTTTCCTGAAGTGTCGTGGTGTGATTGTCCACATAAGATCCCATATACTAATCTAAAGGTGAAGGTAGATCTAGTCTTTTGATTTCGTTGTGGAAATACTACGCGATCTACTATGTATACCGATTAAACAAACATCACAGATTTGTGTTGGAAGTTGAATGTATGTATTCCGGATGAACTAAATCTTTTTGAGTCCATTGATTTTAGTGACTCGAATTAAAGTTGTCCTAATCTGCTGCCATAACCATGAATCATTCATTTACATTGCTAGAAGGCAGACAATGTTCCTATCCAATAGGTTTGCCTTATATAACGATTTCTATGTCGTGTAACTCTTATGAAGAATTTTGTTATCCATGTAATAAAGTTGTAATTCTCGTCTGCCATTACAACTTACAACAATTTCGGTGAATGTGTCCAAGCTCAATAAGTTTGCATTTTAAATCGGAATGTAATATACATGTGATATGATTCTTTGTTTCTCATCATCACACTCTATTAAGATAGAGCCTTTTCCTTTGATCTCTATATATGATCCATCTCC
>BQNB010138590.1:0-17686 GCA_026074375.1 Tanacetum coccineum | reverse complement strand
CATGAATCTAACCCTTAATGTAGGTTAAGAGTTTGTAACATATTTGATCCATGGATCCGCTAAAGTCAATATACTATGCGATGCAAATATCATAGGAGTGCAATGAGTTAGAGGTGCTCGAGTGTCAAAGTAGATACCTTGGGATGATTTTATGGGGTTTATAGGAGCAAGACTTCACTGACGACGATGCAAGCTCGCCTCTTTGTTTCAAGGATTGAATTGCAGTAAAAGTCTCGCCTAAGTGTCTACCTTTTTGCTTCGACAAAAGGGAGAGAAGAAGTGTAAACAAGTAACTTATATAATTTACTATGAATTATAATTTACATATTTTGTCATCATCAAAAGGGGGAGATTTAGCTTGATTCCTTGGTGCCCCAAACAAGAGGGATCATACACCGAGGGGGAGTTGCAACTGTTATGACATCTACACATTTCTTGATATGTGTATTCCACCCCTATAATATTGCTCTTATATATATATATATATCTTGTTGCACGAACCTAACCCTTGATGTAGGTTAAGAATTTGCAACATATTTGATCCTTGGATCCACTAGAATCAATATACAATGGAATGTAAGTGTCATAGGAGTGAAATGAGCTAAGGGGTACTCGAGTGTCAAAGTAGATATCTTGGGATGATTAAACGGGGTTGATAGGAGCAAGACTTCACTGGGAATGATGCAAGCTCGCTTCTTTGGTTCAAGGTTTAAAGTGTAGTATAAGTCTCGCCTAAGACTCCACCTTTTTGTTTCAACAAAAAGGGGAGAAGAAGTGTAAACAAGTAACTTATACATTTTACTATGAGTTATAGTTTACATATTTTGTCATCATCAAAAAGAGGGAGAATGTTGGTAGAAATATTACGATATTTAATCTATACATTCTCTTCATGTTTTGGTGATGAAAAACATGTAACTTATAACACATAACGTAAAGTGCTTAAGTTACTCGTAATCATAAATCATCAATTCATACGTCAACATCTTTCGACGTCGTCTCAAGCTTTCTTAAACTACAAATTTAAGTTCGCGCCCGACGTATATCACTAAAGGTATGAAAAACAAACTTTAATTTGTTGAATGATCAAAGAAATTTTTTATTTTTCCAAACCTTACATTTTTTTATAAAATGGGACAAACATTTTTAAAACATATACAAAACATTTTTGTATTTATAAGAAATGTTTTATTCAAAATAAATATTTTGAATTCAAAATTTCTACCAAAAAACGGCTAAAAAGTTCCAGAAAAACTTTTCCCACAAAAAGACAAAAAAATGGAGCGTCTGAAAAATGGGCAGCCCCCTTAATTAATTAAGGGGACCAGCCATAATTAAGGGGACCGCTCTTTTATAATTAAGGGGACCGCCCAAATAAAAAATTAATATTTTTCCCTATAAATAGTGGACTGTTTCTACAGATTTTCTCACCTAAACTCTTCTTTCAAACATTTTTCTTTGATCACTTAACTTGTTATAAGTTTGTTTAAATGTGTCTCAATCATCCATCCATTAGTGCTGAAAAGGAGAAAGAACTCTCTATATCATCAAGTATGCGAAGTTATGTAGTTTAGTTTATTGCATTTAGTGCATTCTATGAATGTCTATTCATGCACAAGTTATAGATCGAGTCTATGTTATTCCAAACTTATGTAATAGTTAGATAATGGTGAATCATAAGAAGGTATGTTTTAGATCATGATGATCTTTGGTAGTTGTCTTGGTGATGTAAAGTTGTGAGTGTAGGGAAGGTGTGAGTGTATGTAGTCATGAAGGTGTAGGGAAGTTGTGCAGTGAAGTTGTGAAGTGAAGAAGTTGTGTAGTTGTGAAGTTGTGTTGTGAAGTCGTGTAAGTAGTGAAGAAGTTGTGAAGTCGTGATAGATTGGTTCTAGCTAAGATTAGAACTCGGCATCTAGCTTAGTGTCGGAAATTGATATAAGCAACGTTGTGTACGGTTTTCTCCGCCTAAAGGGAGCTTGTTGACTAGTGAAGATAACTCTCGAGTTTGGTGCTCGGGGAGTGGAGTAGGGAGAGTCCTAGCAGAGGGGGGAAGGGAGAGGCGGGGGAAGAAACGAGAGGACGGGGGGAAAAGGGGCTTCGTGACCGAACCATTATAAATCATCGTGTCCGGTTTACATTTCCTTTTACTTATCTCTTTACATTTATACTTGCATTTATCGCTCTATATTTATATTTGCAATTGTGTGTTGTGTTGCTTATATAGTTTTGATTGTGTTTGTGTCATGGATTGATGTGAACATTGATGTGAATATGTATTGTTGGTATAGAATTTATATGAACACTCTTCATATTATATCACGCTTGATAGGTGATTTGATACGAAACATTTTTATAAGAAGAGGAAGAGTGTAGTCGTGTGCGAAAACGTATTGCCACCCCCCCCCCCCCCTTCTTACGATTTCACAGTTGGTATCAGAGCCTCGTCGGCTCTAATTTTTCAAAACAAATGTGTTTTAAAAGTTGAGTACGATCATGTATTCCAAATTTACCCACTAAGGGGGATTAAATATGAAAGTGTTTTGTTGATTAACTTAGTATTAGTTTGAGGTTATTATACACCTATATGTTTATACTAGCTCTGAGATAAAATGATGCTTAAAATAAGTGTTATATGTTCGGTATCAAATTCAGAAAGTTGTACACCTTTTCGCAAAGTCAAAAAATAATTTTTTACAAAAATCGTAATTCTGAGTATCAGGTGGGCAGCCCCCTTAAATATTTGGATGCGGTGGCCAACTTAATTCACAGCGCGCGACCGGCCCCCTTATTTTAAGGGAACCACCTGTCTGATTCAGCAGTTTTCAGAAACTTTGAAAAAATCATATAATCATCCGGTAAGTCAGTTAGAAAGTCGATGCCACCCGCCATTTCAAAAAGAGAATTGAGTTACTTTCATATAAAAATACTTCCAAGTATTTATTCATACTTAAATTAGTCAGAAAGGCAAATACTATTATTGTCTAAAACGTTGAGTCTCGTTTTAACGTAAAACTTGTATTTTATCTTTTCCTTTCGAGTCGGACATTTCTAGTCGATAAACTTTGAAAAATGGTGTAATTAACTTTTCAAATTATTTAAATAACTTGATTTTTGAAAAGGGAGGAAAGTATTTTATTTTCAAATAAAACAAGCTATGTATTCGTTGTTGTATCTAATACACAAAACGAAAGACAAGTACTATTATTGTGTTATGCTATGTGATTATGTGCACTTCTTTGTGTCTTAAGTTTGTTATAGAAATTATTAAATTGAATTTGTTGCTATTTCTAATTGAGCTAAGCTAATTGAATATCTAAGCACATGTGTCATGTTACACTATTCGTTTTGTAGCTAGTTTTTCGAATTATGCCTAAGTAGAACTTATGCTAGATTTCTTGCATTTAGATTACGAAATTGCTCTTGCATTGCATATAGGCATAGATCACTTAATTTACAAATATCACATAAACATCTTGTAAATCTTTTCAAGTATGGGAATATACTTATGAATAAATGTTCAATAACTTATCAAGTATATTATTAATGTGTTTGAGAGTGACTAGTCACCTAAATATTTTCCAACGAGTTTATCTATTTTCAACACACGTTTAAAATTTTTAACAACTGCTTTATTTGACTTGGGATTTTGGGTTAAATCAAAAGAAAGATTGTATCAATACTATTTGTACATAAGAAAAGAAAATGCGTTTGTGCGTGCTGGTTCTTACATTACCACATAATTTTATTTTTCTAAAAACATATAGTAGTTAACCAAAAGATGTGTGTGTATACCAAATTGTTAGAAAAATCTCATATATTACTCATAAAATGTCAAAACCAGGTATATTATAACATAGCACATAATAGGTTTTTCGACAATTAAATTTACGACATATCTTGGATAATGAAGTTAAATTATCATTATTTCATCAACCTCAAAACCTTACAACTATCTTTGGATTAATGAAACCACCACTATATGTTTATTATTTCTTTTTAACATGAGGTGGTTTTTTTTTTCGTGAGGGTCAAGAAAAATTTCGGGAATATATCAATTCCATTATTCAATTATGCGTCCCCCTCCGCTCCATTGATATCTTTATTGATCTAATTGACAAGTTTTCGTGTATGGGATATGAATTGGATTCTTATTTGTTTAGATTCATGACTATATCCAATATATAGAGATATTATCTTGGATCTACATACTCAATCACACTAGATTGATATGAAAATAATTACATCCTTTTCTAGATGAAAAGAATATGCATCGGATCATAAATCACACTTTTGTTGATGATGTCATATTGAGTCTACTTGTCCAATGGTTGTGTTCCAAATATTATACTAATATGTTTAATACACGCATCAAATACACAATGAAGTAGGATTGACGACTTGGATGTTTCGTCCGAAATATTCAAGCAATTTACATTGCAATGCAATTGGTAAATGTGTCATTTCCGAAAAACCAAACACGAGCAAACTAACAATATATGTAAACTTTGCTCATACAACATAAAAGCACAACTCATAGCTAAAATTCACTTTTAACTAAATTCTAAAATAAAAATAATATTCTTGTTTATTCACCTAGGATAACATGATGTTTGGGAAACATTATGTTTAATGATTTTATGGACTTATCGTATTAAACGATTGATAAAGGATAATATATATCCTATGCATCTTATTTTCTTCGTAGCATAAATGGTTGTGTTACAAGAAAATACACTACATATCATTTGAAAAATATAAGTTATTCAAATACTTATTTAATTATGATATACAACATTGATAAGAATATTAATTTTAGAGAAGTATATTTAAAAAATAATAATAATAATAAAATATGTCTCCTTTCAAACATTTATCATTAAAGAATCACAAACTCAATTAAGATAAATAATATTGATGAGATTCATTTCACATGACATGAAATGGAGAATTCTTAAAACACTCTCAATATAACATATTTGTCATTGTCACAAATAAACACATCTCTTGGCTTTTGAAAAACCAAACACGTTAAATATCACATGTGACAACTACACATGTAAGATGACTAAATATAAGACATCCATTAAATCAAGCAATATGTAATCGAAATCAAACAACCTATAGATCTTGAACAAAAGATTAAAACATCTTGCTTACGCTTATCTTGGAATTCCACACATCTTGATTAGGATTATGCGAACCGGAATTAAAGTATGTTAGTTGAGTCATGTTAGGCCCTCTATGAAAAGATAATACAAATTTTATCTTTGCTACACTTCATTAGGCAAATATAAGAATTCTATTTTGTCTAACATGAGAATGACTACTGGAGAATCTATTGCACTAGAAATTCAATTTGACCTAACGGTTGAATTGCTTCCAAGAGTGAAGTTGGGTTCGGTGTATAACCCGTAAAAATGGTCGTGTTTAGCCTGAATTGAGCACCACTAGTGATAGTCTCATATTCATTCTATAATTTGATTAAATGGCTCTTCCAAAATATGCCTAATGATAGTCTACATCGATAGACTTTGTATCTCATTAGGAGTACACACTAAGCACGTAGAAATTAGGCTTCTTCTTAGTCAATCTAGACACAATGCACCTCACATATGTGCTTTAATGTTTCAAGATGATTACTTGTTCACATGTAATGCAATTATATGTCCTCATAATCTTAATGCTCAACGTTTAATTGCTTAGATATTATATGCATGTCCACTATAAAGGCATTTGTCTTTTTCTAGCAATTTAGGTAAAATATTTATTAGTTTATCTAAATGACACATGCCCCTAATGCTAAATGTTAACATGTTTTACATGACGATTACATTTAAAATTATCATGTTTTGTATGCGTCATTTTACATGACTTACATGTTAATTGTAGCTTGATATATGACAATTAACGTTTAAATGCCATAGAGTCTTACACATTAATCTTGTTGATTATTGTGTCGATGCATGCTTAGATAAACTTATATGCCTATATCTATATGTCTTATGCATCTAGGTATATATTTTCTCACACTATAATATTTTTCTTCGCGTCCGTGTCACAAATCTAAAAAGTCAAAAGATTCGTAAAATGGTCTTATATCTCCTAAAGTCTTCACCCACATATTCCCTTAATCGTCATCTCGCCTTCTTCCAAATAATCCACTCTTTCGTAAAGGAAAAGTTAGATACATATCTAACGCTCCTCCAAGTAGGTTTGACAACTTAAATATTTCATCCGAAATATTCAAGTATCTTTAACTTGCGATCGCAAACGTTAAAGGTCATATCCGAAAATTCGTATTCAAGCCTTTTAACAACATATGTTAAAATGATCTTCCTAAAGCTAAAATCTTACATCAACCTTCGTGTGACAAAGGTCTTACGAGTTTCTACATAAGTGATTTGTAGCCTCTTTAATATACACACCTTAAGACTAAGTACTTTCACTTCCGTTAGTCCTTTCCATCCCCTTAGGAATGTCACGATGGTTTATCGTCATGCTCACGTCATACACAATGAGGATCAAACATTATCCATCAATCTTAGGATAGAAAACTCATTAAAATTCATCGTCATTTCCTTCGCGACAATGTTCAAAAGGAAATATCTTCATCGAAAAAGTTTTGTCGGAAGACAACATCGCTAGCATCCTCACCAAACCACTCAAACGTGAACCTTTTAAGTCTAGGTCTAGGAATGATGAAAGAAATCTCATAAACGTGTCATTCTCATTTTAATAGTCTTGTTACTATTAAATACATTTCGATAAATCTCGACAACTTAATCATTTCATCCGAAATGTTTAAGCATTTTTAATTTGCGAAATGCAAATTAAAATGTCACTCATTGTTCATGTCTAAGTCGTTTCACAAAAACCTTTATCACGCCTCTATTATTATATAGATGGTTAATATCTTCCGTCTACATTTCCGCTATAATGGTCCACTGAAGGAGGAGGTTTATGTTGCTCAGCAGGAGGGTTCGTTGATTCCCGTCATCCAGAAAAAGTCTACCTTTCTATGGAAAGCTTTGTATGGATTAAAGCAAGCCCAAGAGCCTGGTACGATGAACTATCAACTTCCTAATGTCCAATGGCTATACTAATAGGTACAATTGGACCCAAACTTTATTCAAGATAAAATACGGGGAGGATATTCTACTTGTGCAGATTTACGTTGATGACATAATTTTTGGGTCGACAAATCCTAAATATTCAAAACGATTTGAAAAGTTAATGCACATTAGATTTGAAATGTCCTTAATGGGGGAGATGGAAATTTTTTTAGGACTTCAGGGGGGGGGATTTGGGGGGGGGAATCCACCTAGTTCCCCTCAAAGGTACTTTTTATCAATCAGGCCAAGTACGCTTTAGAAATTCTGAAAAAGCATAATATGGACAATTGTCACTCCATTGGTACACCATTGGCTACAAAACCCAAACTAGATGTAGACTGACGTGGAGTACCCGTTAGACCAATCTGATTATCATATAGTAAAATCGGGTCATCGTGTATTGACATTAGTAGACCCAGACTTAGTGAACAGTATTTGCTATTGTGCACGTTATCAAGCACGACCAACTCAAAGCACCTCAAAGGAGGTTAAAAAGTATCTTTAAATACAATAAATGGGTACCATTTACATGGGATCTCTGGTATCCAAAGGATTCTGGCTTTGAACTAACAGCATTTTTCAGGCGCTGATCATGCGGATGCTTGATTACTCTGAAAAGGCACTTCTGGAGGGATACAGTTCCTTGGTGTTTTAAGTCTAGTAGTTGGATGTCAAAGAAACAGAACTGCACTGCAATGTCTTCAGCAGAGGCAGAGTACGTGGCGTTATCTGCAAGTTGTGCTCAAGTAATGTGGATGAGGACACAGCTTAAAGATTATGGCTTCAACTACAACAATATTACCATGTATTGCGACTCTCAGTCAGTCCATAGCAATCTCATGCATAACCCCGTACAACATTCTTGCGAAAAAAGCACATCCATAAGCTCGGTCTCTTTTCATATAAGGAACAGGTTTAAAATGGTATACATTGGAAGTTTATATTTTGTAGAACTGAATACCAATTAGCTGACATGTTTACGGAAAAAAAATAGCCCTTCCTGAGGATCGGTTAAGTATCTTGTCAGAAGGATTGATATGTGATGTTTGACTCACAGCGGTATTGGAGGTTCTGACAAATTGTGACTGCTTGATATCATCATCAAACATCACCATGTACATATTTTTGAGAAAAAGTAAAATACAAAAATATAAAACTCAAAAAGAAAATACAAATCAGTAAATCAGAAAATTTCCAAAAAGATTCTTCTCGCCATGTCTCTTGGAAATCGTTAACATTTACGTGCTTGAAATGCGTTTTAACATTTGACAGGGTGTGTAAATGAAAGTTCGAGAGAGAGTTGCAAATAGTTTCAAAAATTTCATTTCTAATTTTCTAAATGGCTATGTTCAAAATTCAGTACATATACCCGGATCTTCAAATTTTAAAGGAAGGTTTTTAACCTTAATCCTCTCCAATGAGAAAATTAACGTTTCTCGGTCTTGAGCTGTTCTTACAAGACATTCAATATCTTTAAGCTCAAGAAAAAGGATAGTGTACGTCTCAGTGCGACTTACCCTTAGCGTTAGAAGAGAAGTCACTCTAACATATGGTTTTTCAATTAGTTGAACACAATTTCAAGATTCTCGTTGACAATTCATAATCTTTCAAACTTGTGTGTTCAACTCCATCCCCAAGTGTTTTCATAAACAAGACATCCAATTTCTCAATTGGGTCTATTTTTTAGGGGGAGTTTTTCAGAAAAAACAATGGTTTGAATGGTCTATGGTTACATTCAACAAGACACTTACTTATGTTTCAAAAAACTTTATCAAAAATGTTCAAAAAAACCATTCATGCTGACCATATTTTCTCCCACAGGATTTTTCAAGACATATGTAATCACAAGTTATTCAAAATCTAAGTGTTTATATAAAAATAAGGGGAGAAATGTATTTATAAAATATTGATCTATTCGATCACATGTGCTGAAGAAAAGGTTTTATGGTTCGATCTTATACCCAACAACATCTTAATTTCACGACGATTCTGAAGTCATAAGGTGGTTAGGTTAGGAATCAATCCTATGATCCAACCAGAACCGGAGGATCTACCAGGGATAAATCCAAAAGTTTAGAAATAGCAGTCCTTAGGTATGATTGGAGATGAATGTATATGGGAATAATGCCGACTAAGATTGAGCTAACACTGGAACAATCACAACAAGGTGTTAGTAATGACGTCCTGGTAAGCATTGAAGGCGTTGAAGAATGAAAAAGAAATGTATGGATAAAGGGTCTAAAGAAAGAAGCCCTCCACACAATACTTAAGGGAAAGGGTCAATACATATGCTGTCAGAATCACAAGTTGATTGCTGACATTGAAAACGACATCATGGACCCAGTGATGCAATGCACAACCCTTCTCAGCCATTCGGGTTTCTCTCAACAGAAACTTGTCTCATTTGTCACGGAGATACACACGTTATCTATTGACATCTCATTCCGAGATTGTTGATATTGAATAGGTGGCAATATGCTCCAGCCTCCGAGTACTAAAACCAAAATGCACTAATCGAGTCTAGAGCCAAGAGATAAATCTAAATCTCGTTAGGACACATTCCATTTCAAACACTTGTTGAACATCATCAAGTTCACAAGCTGTTACATGAGGCCTACGAAATAGCATTGTGATATTTGCTAATTCGCAGTGATTTTAATGTATGCAAATGAAGATGGAAATCCTGCTTGAGCCAGCATCAAACAAGGCTCTTGGTGGTGGACTTGCGGATTTATATGAACAACTTGTGACAAGTGGATATCGATCTTGGTCCAGTAAATGAATTGACGGTTGATGATTTTGATAACAAACATGACACTCTCGATGTTGTATCAAAAAACTCTTTAACGAGATGACACGTCGATTGATTTTAAATCAATTTTTCGTTTATCACTAATGTTAAACCTGGCTGGTCAAACGGTGGGAACGGGCAACCTTAATTCCCATTAAATGCTCAATCAAACAGAAGACATACAATTAGAAAGCTCAGATAAAGGACAAAGACTTCCGCAAACTTGATTGAAGCTTTCGAGATAATAGCAAAGTATGAGCATGTTGGTCAAAGGACATTACAGATCGCAGATGGCAAAGACGATAAAGTTAATGACAAAAGGCTCAAAGTCAAGATTGCAATGCATGAAGGAACAAGCCTACACAAAATAACAAAGACAATGACCAAGAAACACTCGAGCTTAAACGACAAAAGCAATCTCATGATCTCATGAAGGTGTGTCCATCAATGAACTCAACTTCGGGGGTGATTGTTAAGCTCCTCAATTTTTTTGAGTCAATAAAGGGAAGCTCGGTTCCCGTGTTCAAGTCCTCACTTCGGGGGAGATTTATTTGCCTCATTTTATTGAGTCGAACAATGGGAAGTTCGGTGTCATACTTAAGATGGGCGTTCGGTCTTTAATTAGTTAATGTTGTAATAGTATAATATCGGGAATCGGGCTCGATAGTGAATCTAATATTGTATATGTTTCGGGTTTAATCCCAAGCAAAACCCGAGCCCGGGTCCTAGTTAAATATCCCGCGCGTACCTTTAGCGTGACGGGGTATATAAGCTTTTTCTTTACCATCGAAATAGTAGTTGTTCATAATATCAAAAATGTTTTATCTCTTTTCTCTCTCAATTTCTCTCTCTCTTTCGCTCATCTATACTCTCACCCCATTTCTCTTTTCTAGTTCCAGATTTTCGTGTTTGATTCTATGAAGGATCATGTGTTTTCGGATCCTACACTTTGTTCACATGTAATGCAATTATATGTCCTTATAATCTTGATGCTCAACGTTTAATTGCTTAGATATTAAATTCATTTCCACTATAAAGGCATTTGTCTTTTTCTAGCAATTTAGATAAAATATTTCTGTAGTTTATCTAAATGACACATGCCCCTAAAAGGCAAATGCTCATATGTTTTACTTGACGATTACTTTAAAATTATCATGTTTGTATGCATCATTTTAATTGTAACACCTTTCACTTTATTAGCTTGATATCTGTCCGATTAACCGTTTAAATGCCATAGATGTCTTACAATTTAGTCTGTTGATATTGTGTGAGCATGCTTAGATAAACCTATATGCCTATATCTATATGTCTTATACATCTAGGTATATATTTTCTCACACTAGAATGTGGAAACTAGAAGGGGGGGTTGAATAGTTTTTACCATTTTAAAATTAAAACTTAGATTGTCGACTTATGTGAATTCAAGAGTATCAAAGTGTAATATGATAGAGTTGCATTAATAAATATACTAAACACAAAATATAAGCAGAAGTAAGTTAAGAAAGATCAAAACGATGACACAATGCTTTTTATAGTGTTCAGCTTGAAGCACCTCTTCGGCCCTACTCCACTCCCCTAGTTACCAACTTATAAGAGTTATCTTCACTATGTCAACAAGCTCCCTTTAGGCGGAGAAAACCGTACACGTCGCTTACACTTTTTCTAGTACTAAGCTAAATACCGAGTTCTACTTCAAGATAGAACCAATCGAACACACTACGTATTTTAAGGCCAAAATACTAACCTATCATACACATTTTGTCCACATAACACATAAAACACAAATATGTTAAAGTGAATTGGATTATCAAAAAAACGTCATCGACAACAACTAAACTAATAACACTTGAAGCTTGACGTCTTCTTTAGGGTTCCTTACACTAAGAGTGGAATACTGTTTGATGCACTTGTAATGAATTATGTAACAAGTATCAATGATCAAAGAATTAGCACACAATAATATATGTATAAGAAAAAATATTTGTTAAAGAGTTGTTTGAAATGAAGGAGTGAGGTTGGTATTTATAGGCAACCATTTGAATTTCAAATTCTGTCCCAGGGTAAGAAGACGTGAGACCCACGGATCCACCATCTCTTGGATCCGCGAAGTGCATTTGGTGGATCCGTGGGTCTCACGTTTCTTTACCCTGGGACAGAATTTGAAATTCAAATGGTGTGCCTATAAATACCAACTCTTCTTCATTTCAAACAATCGTTTTATACAGAATTTTATTTTTCTTATTACATATTTTATTTTTGCATATTCTTTGATCATAATACTTGTTACATAATTCATTAAAAAGTGATATCTTATTCCACTCTTTTAGTGTAAGAACACTTAAGAAGGACGTCATGCTTTCAATGTTATTTGTTTTGTTGTGTCATTAACGTTTGTGATATTCATTCATCTGTTTTTTGTGTTATGTGTATGTTTCATATGTGTATGTAGGTTACTATTAGGCCTCAAAAATACATAGTGTGTTAGATTAGTTCTATCTTGAAGTAGAACTCGGTATTTAGCTTAATACCGGAAAAAGTGTAAGCGAGGTTGTGCGGTTTTGTCTCTGCCTAAAGGGAGCTGGTTGACATGTCGAAGGATAACTCTTAATTGTGGTACTTGGGGGTGTGCAGCTTGGGCGAGAGGTTGTGCTTCATAGCCGAACCACTATAAATCATTATGTCATCGGTTTGATCTTTCTTAACTTTACTTGCTTATATTTTGTTGTTAGTTTATTTATTTATTGCATCGCTATCATATACACTTGTGTATATCTCTTGAATTCACATAAGTCGACAATCTAAGTTTTAATTTTTAAAATGGTAAAAACTATTCAACCCCCCCTTCTAGTTTCCACATTCTAGTGTGAGAAAATATATACCTAGATTTATAAAACATATAGATATAGGCATATAGGTTTATCTAAGCATGCTTCGAGTCAAATATAATCAACAGTGACTAATGGTGTAAGACTCTATGGATTTTAAACGTTAATTGTCATATATCAAGCTAATATAGGTGTAGGTTGTACATAATTAAATGATGCATACAAAACATGATAATTTTTAATGTAGATCGTCATGATTGGTAAAAAACCATATTAGCATTTTTGCAGATTTTGGGGCATGTGTCATTTAGTAAACTAAGAATATTTTATCTAAATTGCTAGAAAAAAGACAACATGCCTTTATAGTGGAAATGAAAGTTAATAATTCTAAGCATTAAACGTTGAGCATTCAAGATTATATGGACAAATAATTGCTTTACATGTGAACAATGTAGGGATCCCGGTAACACTTCACTTCATATAAGATCAAAAACACGAAATCGGAAACTAGTAAAAGATGGAAGGGGGTTTGAGTTGTTTTAGAGAGGAAAGAGGCGAGAGAGAAAAATGACGGAGAATTAGATAAGTATTTTGATATTTGAACAAATTGCTTTTTCTTATGGTTAGAAAAAAGCTTTATAACCCCGTCCCGCTAAAGGTTAACAGCGGGAGAAATTAAATAGGACCCGGGCGGGTTTTGGCTGGGATTAAACCCGAAACATATACAATATTAGATTCACTACCGATCGCCAGAGCCCGATTTCCCGATATTATCCCTATTACAACCAGAATCTAATTTAAAGAACCGAAAAGATCCATCTTAGAGTGACCGAACTTCCTTGTTCGACCTCATAAATTGAGGGCTAATAATTCCCCCGAAGTGAGGTCTGAACACGTCCGGGACGGCTTCCTTTATTGACTCAATAAAATTGAGGTAACAATCTCCCCGAAGTGAGTTCATTGATGGACACTCCTTCATGAGATCAGTGAGATTGCTTTTGTCGTTTAAGCATCGAGTGTTCTTGGTCTTTTGTCTTTGTGATTTGTTGTAGGCTTGTTTCCTTCCATGCTTTGCGATCTTGAACTTTGAGCCTTTGTTCCATTATCTATTATCGTCTTTGCATCTTGCGATCTTATGTCTTTGACCAACATGCTCATACTTTTGCATTATCTCGAAAGCTTCAAATCAGAGTTTGCGGAAGTCTTTGTCTTTTAGTCTTGAGCTTTCTAGATTGTATGTCTTCGTTGATTGAGCATTTGGAATGGATTATGGTTGCCGTTTACCACCGTTTGAACCGCAGGTTTAATAGTGATAAACGAGAAAATTGATGTGAAAATCATTCGAGTAGTCTATCTCGTTAATAGGAGTTTTGTAACACATCGGAGGTGTGTAATGTTTTTATCAAAATTATCAAACGTCAAATTCAATTTTTCTGGTCCAAATCGTATATCCACTTGTCAACTAGTCTGATTATATTGTATCTCGACAAGTCACCTACAAACGCTTGTTTGATGCTGGCTCAAGCAGGATTTCCATCCTTCTTTGTGAACTACATTAATATTCACTAGGATGTTCTAGCAAATATTCACTTGTGATATTGCGTAGGACTCTTGATAACAGCTTGTGAACTTGATGATGTTCAACAATTGTTTGAAATGGAATGTGTCCTAACGAGATTTAGATTTATCTCTTGGCTCTAGACTCGATTAGTGCGTTTTGGTTTTAGTACTCGGAGGCTGGAGCATATTTTGCGCACTATTCAAATATCTAAAATCTCGGAAAGAGATGTCAATAGATAAAGTGTGTATCTCCGTGGACAAATGAGACAAGTTGCTGTTTGTGAGAAACCCGTAATGGCTAGGATGGTTGTGCATTGCTCCACTGGGTCACTTGAGTGTCGTTTTCACAATGTCCAGCAATCAATTGTGTTTCTGCAGCTATGTATCGGACCGGGTTTCTGCCTTAATGTGTGTGGAGGGTGCTTTCTTTAGACCCTTTCATCCATTACATTTCACGTTTTTCATTCTCATCGCCTTCATTGCTTACCAGGACGTCATTCTAAGCTCCTTGTTGTGATTGTTCCAGGTGTTAGGCTCATCTTAGTCGGCATTATTCCTATATACATTCATCTCCAATCATACCTAAGGACTGCTATTTCTAACTTTGGATTATCCTTGGGTAGATCCTCCGGTTCTGGTTGGATCATAGGATTGATTTCTAACCTAACCACCTTATGCTTACGATTCGTCTGTGAAAATTAAGATGTTGTTGGGTATAAGATCGAACCATAAAAACCTTTTTCTTCAGCACATTGAGTTCGGGAATAGGATCATATTTTAAATAATTTTCCTCCCTTTATTTTATATATAAACACTATAGGTTTTTGAAATAACTTTGTGATTTCAATATGTCTTGAAAATATTGTGGGAGAAAATATGGTCAGCATGATGGTTTGGAACATTTGGATTTAAAGTTTTGAATACTTAAGTATGGTCGTTGTTGATGTTTCAAGGAACATTAAAACTTTGTTTCTTCGAAAAAACTCCCCCCTATAAAAATAGGACATTGTGAAAGTGTTGTCTTTTGAAAAACTGTGGGGGATGGAGTGTTGAACACACAATTTTGAAAGATTTTTTGAATTGTACATGAAATTTCTTGAAAACATTGTGATCATTCTTTTTGAAAAAACCATATGTTAGAGGACTTGCTTCTAAACGCTTTACGGGTAAAGCGCAATGATGACGTTCATATTCCTGTTTTTCTTGAGCTAAAGAATTGAATGTTTTGTAAGAACAGCCTCAAATGACGAGAAGTGAACGTTACCGTTAATTTTCTCATTGGGAAGGATACGTTTTATAAACCTTTCCTGTATTTGAAAAGTCCGGCCTGTGGTATGTACTGACATTTGCACATAAGCCATTTAGAAAATTTAGAAATGACATGTTTGTAAACTATTTGCAACTCTCTCTCGAACTTATTTACACACCCGTGTCAATGTTCATCGTTTCGTATTCTAAGCACGTAAATGTTATCGATTCCAAGAGACATGTCGAGAGATTCTTTTTGAAATTTTTGATTTTCTGATTGTGTATTTTTCTTTTTGAAGTTTTAATTATATTTTTTTGTATTTTACTTTTTCTCAATAATAAATATGTACATGGTTGATGTTTGTTGATGTTATCAAGCAAGTCTCATTTGTCAGAACTCCAATCGATGGAGTAAACATCTCCTACAATCCTTCTGACAAGTTACTTTAAACCGATCCTCAGGATGGGGATTTCGTAAACATGTCAGCTAATTGGTATTCAAGTTCTGACAAGAATATAATTCAAGATATACCATTTTTTTCAAACCTGTTCCTTTATGAAATGATACACGAAGAGGGTAGGGATGTGCTTTGTTCGATGAATGTTGTACAGGGGTTGCATGAGATTGCTATGGTTGACTGAGAGTCGCAATACAAGGGTATTTTGTTGTAGTTGAAGCCATAATCTTGAAGCTGTGTCCTCATTCCACAATTTAGCTTGAGCAACAACTTGCAGATAACGCCACGTAACTCTGCCCTCTGCTGAAGGACATTGCTGGGCAGTTCTGTTTCTTTGTACATCATCTTACTTGCTTATCACCAAGGGAACTGTATCCCTCCAGGAAGTGCTTTTCAGAGTTTCAATGCATCGGCATGATAGCGTCTGTAAATGCTTGTTAGTTCAAAAGCAAGAATCCTTTGGATACCAGTAGTCCCCATGGTTAATGGTAACCTTATGTATTGAAAGATTCTTTTAACTCATTGAGGTGCTTTTGAGTTGGTCGTGCTTGATAACGTGCCACAATTTGCATACTGCTTGCACTGAGTTGGTCTACTAGATGTAGTACACGTGTGACCGATTTTACTATTGATTATCTGATTGGTCTAAGGGTTCTCACTCAAGTCTAACATCTAGTTTGGTTTTGTAGCCAATGGTTGTTACCAAAGGAGTGACAGTTGATCCCATATTATGACTTTAGAATTTCTAAAGCGTACTTGGCCTGATTGATAAAAATACCTTTTGGGGACTGGTGGATCTGAAGTCCTAAAAAGAATTTCATCTCCCCCATTAAGGACATTTCAAATCTATTGTGCATTAACTTTTCAAATCGTTTTGAATATTTAGGATTTGTCGACCCAAAAATTATGTCATCAACGTAAATCTGCACAAGTAGAATATCCTCCCCGTATTTTATCTTGAATAAAGTTGGGTCAATTGTACCTTTAGAAAAGCCTTTGGACATCAGGAAGTTTGATAGTTCATCATACCAAGCTCTTGGAGCTTGCTTTAATCCATACAAAGCTTTCCTTAGAAGGTAGACTTTTTCTGGATGATCTTCCGGCTAAGCAACGTAAACCTCTTCCTTCAGTGGACCATTAAAAAATGTCGTTTTCATGTCCATTTAATAGATTAGAAAAGACTTGTATGCTGCGTGGGCAACAAAAATCCAAACTGCTTCCAAGCGAGCAACTGGTTCCAAGCGAGCAACTAGTGCAAATAATTCTTCGAAATCAATACCCTCTTCCTGAGCATAACCTTTAGCTACAAGTCGTGCTTTGTTGCGAATTACAGTCTGATCTTCATCCTTACTCTTGTTCTTAGGCCATAAACCACCTTTAGCTTAATAATCATCTTGCCAAATGGTTTGTCGACTAGTTCCCAGACCTTTAGTATGTCGAACTGATGAAGTTCTTCCTGCATTGCTTCAATCCATGCAGAATCAGCCATTGCGTCCTTAATGTTCTTCGGTTCAACTATACTCATCGTGAGCGCGAACATACACATTTCAGGATATGTAGCAAGCTGTCGTCTTGTTTGAACCGGCATGGTTGGATTTCCACGAACTTTTTCTAATGGATGATCTTTGGTCCATCGGTAATCATGACTTTATGGTTGAAATGAATGCACATCGGTATTATCAATGTTGCACG
>BQNB010138589.1:927-17686 GCA_026074375.1 Tanacetum coccineum | reverse complement strand
CTTCAGGGAGCATGGACTTTGGCTCTTACAACATTTATGAATTGGATATGGACACATGGCTATGTAATAGTGTCAGGAGTTTCTTAGTGTTTGAAAACTTATGTGTTTTTATCTTTAGGTATTCAAATGGGTTGAAGGGTTCAATTCTTAGAACACCCTGATTCTAGAATATTTGAACGTGTAATTACTAAGGTCAAAATTCAATCCTCAAGACATTTTCACTTATGCACTTGTTTGTTATTTGCTTTATTTTTCATGCAAATGGATTGTACTAAATTGGGGAGGATTGTTGGAAATTTAGTTCAATTGTAGGGAACAGTTTAGGCTATAGGACTAGAGGTACAGAGTGTACTCCCATAGGTCTCTGAACACCCTGACTCTGATAGTGGTTAAAGGGAATTCAAGTCTCTGATGAAGTTCAGAGGTCGCTGAAGAAGTTTAGTGGGTTTACCTCTGAATGGTATTCATCAGTGGTCTCTGGTGATCCTCAGTGAGTTCACTCTTTAGCGAGTAACTCTGGACTGAGGGATGTTCATCAGTGGACTGATGGCTTCAGCTTTGTAACTCACTAAGTGAGTAAGCTGAAGGATACCATCAGGGAGTAATCCATCAGAGGATGTATCCTCAGAGGGTTAACTCATTCGTAAGTCTCTTCAGTATGAACCTTCAGCGTGTATGCTCCTGAGCGGGCTGGCTGATTGTTCAGGATTCTAAAGGCTCAGCCTCGCTGGAATGAATTCAACTAACTTGTCCTAATTCCTAGGCAAATTTTAAATGCAATTAATGCCTGGAATATGATAAGTCATGTAACCGCTATTCCTTTATTCAAGGAGGATAATGAATGGACGCGTTTATATCTCCTATAAACTCTCCCTATTCCTTGACTAGGGTTTTGAGTGTTCTATTATAAATAGTGGATTATAAGCCGCATGAAAAATGAGAAGAGATAACAAAAACACTATTAAACGCAGGGTTCTTGATATGTGCCTAGGACAAGAACATACACTTGGTCTTATCCCAATGTGGTATTCGTGATACCCAGGCATAGGGTTGAATAATCTTCTTTAGAGAGTGATTACATGATTTCAAGTGATATCCGGTAACCATCTTTGGTACGTAGCTAGGTTATTGATTATCTTTACCCGGTTCTGAGACACATAACAAACCAACAACTCAAACCTTTTGGATATTGTGTACAGGCTTCATGGTCTACCAAAATCATTGTGAGTAAGTTTTGTAAAGAGCTATTTGCAGTCTTGCAAGTTTAGCCGCATACTTCAACAGCATACCATCCCAAAAGTGGTGGAAAACATAAGTGGTAAATAGGTGTTTAGAATGTTATCTCAAATGTATTTGTGGTTATAAGACTAAGGGGAGTGGGTAGTTGGTTACTTTGTTGAATATTTGGTATTTCACCATAATTATTAAATCTGTACCATTCACAATTCAAGTAGTATATGGTAGCCCCCTTCATCTCACATCACTTATACTCAAGGAGACAGTGCAGTGGACACAGCCTTAGTGGCAAGGGATAATGCCACCAAGTTATTTATGTTATCACAAGAGTTAAAGATATAATGAAGAACATTGCTGATAAGACAAGACTGGCAGAGAATTTGCGGAAAATGATTGGGTCTATTTGAAGCTTCAACCATAGAGACAAACAATATTCTGGCAAGGAAAGCATCACAAGTTTTCAGGAAATACTTTGGTCACTTTAAAAGTCATTCAAAAGGTTAGGAAGGTTAGCCTACAAGTTACAAATATGTGATAATGCACCAATCCATTGTCATCCATGTGTCTCCACTTAAAAAGTACAGGGGACGAATGAACGCAAGTACCAGAAGATTGCCACAAGTTAAACAATGAAGGGATTGATCTCAGTAGATCCTATGCATTTTGGTACAAAGTTAGAGGCAATAAGGTAATGTCGCGTGTATATGTGCTTGTGCATGGGGCTAATGGTGAGGTTGCGGATGCTACATGGGAACCTTATGATGTGATTGCAACAAGGTTTCCTCAGTTTGATTTTAATGCTTGATATGATTCATTAGTTTCTTGTGGTCAAGCAACATTTGAAGAGGAAGGTATTGTTATATGTCAAAGTGAAAGTCAACGAAAAAGTCAAAACTTCCATCAAGAACAGGCTAACGGCTTCTCCCGCCTAAATTCATTTTACAAATTTCGTGTATAAATACCGAATTAGTTGTTAGTTTCACTTAGCTTATTTTGATTGTAATCATCTTCTTGTATAAACCTTCATTAAATCAATAACAGATCCTTTGTTTATCTAATTCGAGATTCTATTCTTGCTTTGAATTTCCTTTTATTTAAATAGTACTTCTTCATTTCTAGTTTGATTTTTAGAAATACATATCAACACATATGGTATGTTATCTGATTTTCTCTGATTACGTATTGGTTTGTATTTGGTTTTTTTTTGTTTGATTCTACCATGTTCCTTCTGAATTGCTCTGATTCTGAATTTGCTTTGGTTACATAATAGTTTTGTATCTGGTTGGTTGTGTCTAGTTCTACCATGTTTCATCTGATTCGCTATGGTTCTGTTTACATTAGTCTCATTTAGCTCGGGTTCCGTCTACATATGTTTAATTCTGCATCTACATGTGTCTCTTGCTCTGGTTCTGTCTTATTTATTTTCTAGTTTATTTGTCAAACTCTCAATGCATCTTAATGTAGCCCTGTAATTAAGTTTGAAGGGTTGTTAGCTTAATGAAGGCTCATTTGCCCTTACTAGTTTGAACGTGTTTAGGGCTTTCAGAAAAAAAGGTTTGAGCGTGTTTAGCCATTGAGTAATGATAGTGAAGACTAATTCATATGCCTAAATTTAAGCATAATCTATTTATCACTTTCCACATGTTATACACACTTTCTCACTTTAAATCTTCACTAATAAGCTTGTCGCACGTCCTCATCTTATTTTTAGACATAAATTTTCTTATACAAGTTAGGCACGAGTATCGTTTTCTTTAGCCATTAAGTTTTCGTATGTTATTTTTCTATGTTATCTCGTGTACTCTCACAATTCAGTAATGAAACCAAGTTTTGTAAATCTAATTTATTATTGATTTTAGCATTCATGTCGGATTAAGCCAACCTCTGCATCTGATGCATAGAGAATTCTGTTTCGCCGCCTCCAAATACTCCAAATAAGAGACAACCAAGTTTTGTAAATCTACATACACATGATGTTTTTGTTCACTTAGGTTACTTATAAATAAGTATTATGACAAAAGAAGATTAGATTAAGCTAAGTAAACAAACACGCTAACTATAATATCCTTTGTATGTGTTAACGTGTATAATTTTACTAACATGTGGTACATGCAAAATATGAACCTTTTATGACGGGTGAACTTCATTTACTGATATATATGCCATCTTTACACTAGTTCCGTGAGGACCGACATGTGATCAGGTAGATTCAATTTAGAAGAATCTCCTTGACATGGTTTCATCTTAAAGTGTAAGATTCTCTAACACAGATGTATTAGATTCACCTTGCTTGCTTGTTCTCAATACTGGAACGTCTCAAAGCAGACAACACGATATGAGTGAATCAGATAGTTACTATCTTTCTGATTAAATCGTCAATTCATTTACTGGATCAATCATCGATATCCAGTTATCACAACTTTGATTCATATAGAATCTCGCAAGTCACCTACTGCAAAGCTGTTTGATGTTGACTCTGGAAGGATTTTCATCGTCACTGTAAATACCAAATAGTATCACTCAGATGTTCTGGCATAATCACAAGGATAATGCGTAAGACTCTTGTTAACTGCTTGTAAACTTAATGGTGTTCAACAAGTGTTTGTCATGGAATGTTTCCTAATGAGATTTATTTATTGATCTCTTGGCTCTAGACTCGATTTGCGCGTTTTGGTTTTAGTAATCAGAGGCTGGAGCTGACTTCCACCTATTCAATATCAACTAACTCAGAGTGAGAAAGTCAATAGAAGTCGTGTGTATCTCCGTGACAAATGACACAAGTATCTGTTGAGAGAAACTTGAATGGATGGAAAGGGTTGTGCAATGCATCACTGGGTCTATGATGTCTTGTCTTTAATACCATAATTCATCTTAGTGAAAACTGTTAGCATATTTATTGACCCAAATTCTGCCTAAGTTGTGTGGAGGGCTTCTTTCTTTTCACCCTTTATCTATACATTTCTTTTTAATTCTTCAACCCCTTTAATGCTTACCAAGACGTCATTACTAACACCTTGTTGTGATTGTTCCACTGTTAGCTCAACCTTAGTCAGCATTATTCCTGTTCTTATTCATCTCTAATCATACCTAAGGACTGCTATTTCTAACTATGGTTTGTCCTTAGGTAAATCCCTCTAGTTTTGGTTGGATCATAGGACTAATTCCTAACCTAACCACCTTATGACTTTAGAATCGTCATGAATTAAGATGTTCTTGGGTATAAGATCGTAACCATAAAACCATTGAAAAAATCAATCAAAGTGTTTGATAGAATTATCAAAATCGTTTAACACTTTGAGAGTTTCATCTTTTGGAAAGACTCCCCCTACACACGTGCATCGATAATCGAAAGTGTTTCGCACATATGGGTAAGAGTATAAGGCATTTGAGTCTTTAGATCAATTATTATTTATCTAGATCACATTTTAATCACATTTCTCCCCTTATTTTAACCACTAAGTCACTTAGTTTTGAAATACCAAGAGATTAAAATTTGTCTTGCAAAATTCAAGGGGATAAATGTGTTTATTTAGCATGAATTATGTGGAACGTTATGATTTGCTCCCCCTCAATTTTATATATGTTTGACACCAAAAAAAATGATACCAAGTTGTAAAAGAGATATAAAATTAAGGTAGAGGCAGTGTTGAGCACACATTTTTTAAAGATTATGAATTGTCATTGAAGAATTCTTGAAAAATTATGCTCAAACACTTGATCATCTTATAACAATCATTCTAATGTAGGTTGTCTTTATTATTACCGATTTGTTATTAAGAGACTTTTTATAATGTTTTGAATACATAAGAATTGTCGTGAGATGATGTATCCAAAATCATTAAAACATTGGTTTTCGAAAAACTCCCCCTCAAAAATAGAACCAATTGTAAGATTATCGTCTTTTAAAGCTTCGTGAGGAATGGAGTGTTGAACACACAATTTTGAAAGATTTTGAATTGTCATTGAGAAGTTCTTGAAAAATTGTGTTCAACTTTTGAAAAACCACATGTTAGAAGACTTCTCTTCTAACGATAAGGAAAAATGAACTTATGTGTACATTAACCTTTTCTTGAGCTCAAAACTTTGAATGTCTTGTAGAAACTTCTCAAGACCGAGAAAATTGATTTTTTCGTTGTTAGGATAAGTTATCGTTATAGAAAAACTTTCCTTTATTTGAAGTCCGGGTTATGTACTGATTTGCACATAAGCCATTAAGAAAATAGAAATGACATGTTTTGAAACATTTGAAACTCTTGGTCGAACTTCATTTACATACCCGTAATCAATATTAATCGAAATTCTAGTTAGTAAATGTTATACGATTCCAAAAGACATGGGGTCGATTATGTTTCTTTTTGATTTTTTATTTTTTGATTTTGTATTTTGCTTTTTGCAATTTTATATTTTTGTATTTTGCTTTTATATGTTTTATATTTTGTATTTTCTTTTTCAAAATAATTACATGACGAGTTGAAATGATCTATTTCAAATCGTTGGATGAATTTATAAGCAGTCTCATTGGCAGAACCTCAGTTCTGCTGGAGTAAACATCTCTTACCAATACCGTCTGACAAAAGATATCAAACCGATCTTGAGGAAGGGCTTTCGTAAACATATCAGCTAAATGGTATTCAATTCTGAAAAACTACAATTTAATTATACCACGTTCAACCTGTTCCTAGATAAAATGGTAGCGAGTATGGATGTGCTTGGCACGAGAGTGTTTCACGGGGTTGCATGAGATTGCTATGGCTGACTGAGAGTCGCAGTACAACGGTATTTTTTTGTAATCAAAGCCATAATCCTTAAGCTATGTCCTCATCCATATTACTTGAGCAAAACTTGCGGATAACACTACGTACTCCGCTTCTGCTAATGACATTGCAGTACAGTCCTGCTTCTTTGACATCCACCTGACTAGCTTATCACCTAGGAATTGTATTCCTCCAGAAGTGCTTTTGCGTGTATCAAGGCATCCAGTGTGATCAGCATCAGGCTCTCAGAGCTTGCTTCAATCCATATAGAGCTTTCCTTAGACGATAATTTTTCACTGGATGATCAGGATCAACGAACCAATCTGGTTGTACAACATAAACCTCCTCCTTCAGTGGACCATTAAGAAATTCCGTTTTAACGTACATCTGATAAATTGGAAAGGTATTGTGTGCAATGTAAGCGACGAAAATAAGAACAGCTTCCAAGCGAGCAACTGGTGCAAAAGATTCTTCAAAATTAATACCCTCTTTTGAGGTTGTCACCTACACAGACATCAATAAAAATCCATATCCGTAGTAAAGTCGTTCCTTATTGCGAATAACAGTTTGATCCTCATCCTTTTTGTTCTTCCATAACCACTTTAGCTTTATCATTGTCTTGCCAAATGGTTTGTTGACGAGTTCCCAGACTTGTAGTTTGTCGAACTGATGAAGTTCATCCTGCATTGCCTTGATCCATGCAGAATCAGCCATTGCCTCCTTAATGTTTTTTGGTTCAGCAGTACTCACGGTGAGTGCGAACATACAAATTTCAAGATCTGTTGCAAGTTGTCGTCTGGTCTGTACTGGCTTGGATGGATTTTCACGCACTTGTTCTAACGGGTGATCTTTTGTCCAATGATATTCAGATTGATGATGTTGGTAGAATGTATGCATATTTAACGGATCAACATAGCGAGTAGATGACTCTACTTCTTCATGTATCGGTGTACTGAAGATGTTGTAGAATTCATCTTCGTTAATTTGTGCATTTTCTTCTTGAATTTTTGCTTGAATATTGGTGTTGTTTTCCTCAGCAGTGACAGTTGTAGTTGGAGTGATCGGTTCTATTGTAGTTTGAATATTCGTTATAGGTGTTGTGTCTGGTGGTGGAGAGTTATCAGTGGGAGCGGAAGACTTGAACACACTTGGATTACCTGCATTGCAAAATTCATCGTACAATGATCTGAATGTAAACTTCAATCTCATTTGTGGCGGTGCATATAGTTTGCTGAAGGAGAAAACATTCGAAACCACTTTGAACTCTAAAAGTCATTGTTGTGGTCCTGGAATATCGAGGCCTTGATTGTTATGTTTCGAACGTTTCATCTCGGTCATTTAAACCTCAGTTTTTGTAGTTGAGGCACGGGCAGAGTTGTCATAATCTGAGCCTTTGTACAATCCTTGATTTCATCAAAGGTTGATATGTAATGGATTTCAATATTAATCTAGTCCTCTTGTTATAGACTCTATATCCCTTTGACCGAGTATAGTATCCCACCAAAATGCATTGATCCCCTTTTTCTTTCATCTTGTCAAGGTTTTCACCATCTGTGGTTATATAACACATGCAACCAAAGATGTGAAGGTGTTTGAGAGAAGGTTTTCTTCCATTGATGATGTGATATGGTGTCTTTTTATGTCTGGGGATGATGAGAGATCCATTCTGAGTGTAGCATGCGGTTGTAATAGGTTCAGCCCAAAAGAATAAAGGTAGTTTAGAAGCCAAAAGCATTGTTACAGCCTCAACAAGAGTACGGTTCCGTCTTTCGACAACGCTGTTCTGTTCAGGTGTTCAAGGAGTGTAAATTTGATGTTCAATGTCTTATTCTTTAAAGTAAGCATGGAGTGTCTTGTTTAAGAACTATGTGCCTCTGTCAGTACGAACAGTAATCACTTAGGCTTGGAGGTTGCGTTGAATCATCTTGAGAAAGTCTTTAAGTACTTCTGGTGTTTCATCCTTGGTTCTTAGAAAGTGAGTCCAAGTATATCGTGAATAGTCATCAACAATTACCAGAATGTATTTCTTCCCAATAATTCTTTCAATCCGCATTGGACCACATAAGTCCATATGAAGCAAATTTAACCGTCCTTTCGAACTTGAACAGTCTTTGTCTTGAAGGAGCTTCTTTTTGCTTTACCCAATTCACATAAAGAACACAGTTAATCCTTTACATAATTCAACTTTGGTAAGCCGATCACAATATCTTTCTTTGTAAGCAAGTTGATGTTATCGAAGTTAACATGAGAGAGTCTACGATGCCATAACCATGCTTGAGTTAGAAAAGCTTTAGCCATGAAACAAATTGGAGTTGGTGACGTTGTTTCTTGAAGAGATACTGTATAGAGATTAGATCCACGATTACCAGTGAGTAAATCGTTTCCCTGATGATCTCTAACAAAACAAGTAGATTTCCCGAATGCAACCTCCAAATCCACATCACAAAATTGACCAACCGAAAAGAGATTGTGATTGAGGCCTTTGACGTAATAAACCCTCTTGATCATAATATTTCCTTCAACCAAATCTCAATAACCAAGAATTAGAGCAAATTGATCATTTCCAAAACGAACGGTACCCATATATTTCTCTACAAAATTACACAGCAAATTGAGGTTGCCCGTCATATGCTTGGTGCATCCAGAGTCAACAATGAATAGGACGAGTTGAACAATCTGTAAGAGAATTAGAGGATGGTGGAACATTTGACAGATTGGATCCTAAAGAGTTTGTGATCTTCAAGATATTAGTTATCCTAGATACATTATCTATATTGGGACTAATACTTGTTGACACGTTGTCTTTCCTAATTTTAGGTACCTATTTCTTTTGAGTTTTAGGTGTCCATTTATATCCTGAGGGGCATTGTTTTTCTATCCACCATTTCCATGCCTTATTTGTATTCTCATACATCATCCTAAAGTAACTCTTGGATTTCTGGATAGTAGAGTCTAATGCAACTGTTTTCTTATGGGGTGTTGCAATAGATTTGTTCGATTGACTTTTGGGTTTTCTAGTACTAATAGACACTATTTTAGGCTTCTTAGTTCTAGCATTTACGTCATTGATAAATTTAGAACCACAAGCATCATGATTCGAATTAAACACACATTTTCCACAAGTAACACAAACATCATTAACATTCAAAGTTCTGGATTTTAAACTGTTATTACATGCAGTTACAGACTTTGTTTTATTAGAGACACTAGAAATCTTATGGTGGTCTTCTACTTCAGTCTTCTTAACCTTTACTTGACTATTGTGTTGCACGACCTTATCTTTCATTTGTGTGCTCTTAAGCTGTGGCCTGCCAACACTAGTTCCGTGAGTTACTCCTGTAGAGGTAGACACATGAGGATTAGTATTCCTAGAAGTCTGAGGCAACTACGGTGCTCTAGTTTGTATTGTCCTAGTGTCAATTCGATACCTTCCTGGTTTAATCATATTTGTGTTTCTTACAGATTGCCTTGTTGTTTGAGGTAAAACCTGTGTAGTGACTGGTTTTGATAAACCATTTGACACATTAGTTTTGGAAACCCACTTTGTCTTTGTAAAATTTTTTCTCTCAAGAGAGTCTAAAAAAGAGTCGGTTTGCCTAAAACTGATGGTTTTAGAATCTTAAGAGCATTTGGTTGTCGAACAACAGATGGTTTATCAAACTTAGTTTTCACATATATTTTCCTTTACATTTCACAATGAGTTTCTTTAACTCACTTATGGAAATGTTCTTGTCTTGCAATTGAGCTTTCAAATCTTGTATTTCAAAATATTATTCACGTTCTTTTAGAAATACAATTGATCCATTTTGTTTGCAAACTGTGTCATTTTTCATTTGTTCTTGACATTGTTGTAAAGCAAGTTCAAGAGAAATCGAGTGTTATTCAAGTTTAGAAAAACTTTGTAAAAGCTAATTATAAACTTCTTTACTAACAGTTTTAGTTTGTATAGAAAGCTTTTTTGCAAGACATTTACATTCTTTGATTTTATGAAGATACAGACAATGCAATTAAGTATGTGCATTTAAATCAGATAAATAATGCAAATAAGAACACATAACATCCTTTGAAACACACTCTTGGAGAAGCAGATCATATATATTTGAAAAATCAGCTTTGTCAGATTCAAGTTCGTCAATCTCTTTTTCAAGTGATTGAACGTACTGTAAATCTGCAAACATCTCTTATGTCTTTAGTGCAAGAGGCAGCAAACAATTTTTCAAAAGCACGGTCATATCTTCAGTGGTTGGTGCACGAAATTTATCATATGTATGTTTTTTTCCCAAGCTAAATCAACAATTTCTTTGAAATGATTTATGTTATTAGTTATTACATTATAAGCTTGTCTACTCTTGCTTATTGATTTTTGAGTAGGTAGAAAACTTATGTTTTTGACAATGTGAGACTTATACTTTACAAAAGATTTTCTCCACATTTCTTTTGAACTTCATTTGCATGTGCCAACTGATCAAGATATTCCCATGATGGTGGTTTAAAAATTTCATAAAGACTGTTTTGATTTGTGTAGTCGTATGGTTTCACTTTGTCTTTATTCAATTTTGATCTGATCTCTCTTGTTCAAGAGTCAAGGTCTCTTCCCTATCAGGGGCAAATGTGTTTGTAAGATCATCTTTGTCATATGGGATCTCATACAAACATGGCTTTTCAGATTGAGTTTTCTTGAGGTACATAGGATTTGCAAAAGTTGGTCTTCCATTATATGTTGAACTTTTGGGAGCTAACATATGAATGGTTTGAATTGACTGATTTCATTTGTAAACAATTTCATTCAAAAAATTTAGTTGTTTTTCCACCGCAATCAATTTGTCAAGATCTTTTCCTTACTTAAGTTTCAAATCCCTTATAACCTTATTTTTCTCTTTGACAAGACCTTCATAACTTGCTTTTGTTAAAAGACTTTGTTTGACTAACTCATCATTTTTCTCTTTGACAACAGAAATTTCATATGCTTTTATTTTCAAACCTTCTTTTATGTCATGTTCCTTTTGAGCTAATAGTCCTAGGGTTTCTTTTAATTTACGTTCAAGTGTGTCTTTTTTAATTGTATGATCTTTGAAAATTTTATACTTCTCAAGCTCAACCTCTTTATCATGAAGTGCACCTAAATATCTATCTCGAGTTCTATTAGACTTATCAAGACTAGATTTACACTCTTCAAGTGTAGACTTGCACTCTTGTAATTCATGAGAGAGTGATGTGTTTGCTTTCTTTAATTGCTTTTGAATCTTTTTATTTTCATCAGTATCAAGTTTTAAATTTGCAATTAAATTAGCAAGCATAACACGTTCATCATCATATTTGATGAATCAGGAATGAAATTACTATCATCTTTTTACACTACATATGTGTCATTAATGGATTCAGGTTGCTCAAAATGTTGTGTCTCATTGGCAAACACATTATATTCAGCATCGTATTATACCTTTTCTAATGGCTCAGCATCAGATTCTGATTTCGCAGGTAAGACCTCCAAAATCTTTGCCATGAAACTATAATGTGCTTCCAGTTCTTGTTTATTAATTTCTTCATCCATGTCCTCTAGCCAATCAGCCTGCTCTGCTTGTAATGGAACACCTTTCTTAGCTTGTTTGCACATCAACATCTTTTTCTTGTGATAAGTGTAATCTTTAGCCCTTTTTGGTTTCCTGCACTCCTTAGTAAAATGCCTAAATTCCTTGCACTTGAAACACTGTATCACAGTCTGCTGCACTACCTGACTGCCTACAGTCTCCCTAGCCCCAACAACAGTCACTGTCCTCTGATTCGCAAACTGACCAGTATTTTCATGCACATATCTTGGAGTAGTATCCATATTCTTGTATTATGGAGTTTGAAGAATTTTGATGTTATTGTGGTAGTTGTTAATTTCTTTTTGAAGTATTTTTGGCAATGAGTGCTAAGTTTTTCTGCTTTCCTGATCTCTCTGAGCTTTGTATTTTGGGATCATGTCTTCTTTATAGCTGACTAGTGGAGGTGTGATTGGTTTGGCTATCTTCTTTTGCCTTTGTGTTGTAGTTGCATGAGATCTGGTTGAAGGTTGTTGTTTTTGCTCGTGGTGCATATGTCTGTGAGGTTTTGGTGCTTTTGATCAATAAGTATCTGGATACTGTTGAGAAGCAGCACAAGTGCTAAGTGTTTTGCATCCTGGCTTATCTTCTCAGCACGGATTTCTTATACTTCCTTTTTCGTACTGTTTAGAATGTCAAAAGAGTTTCTTGTGATGATATGAATCCTTGTCCAAGTCTTGAGTCTGCTTGATAATTGTCACAAATCTTGACCATTCTCATTGAAGTTGTTGAAGAAACTGTAACACCCCCATTTTTGGAAATATAGCAGCGGAAGCTAATCTGGGGTATGACTCATTGAATCAAAGGCACATCATAGAAAATGACTCAAAGTGACGTTATCATTCATTTAAAAATCTGAGTTTTACAAAGGGCATGTCCCTAATTATTAGGAAAAACTTTTGAATGATAACAGGTTTTAGCCATCTTCAAGTCCATGCCATTCTGTGCCATAAGTTGCTCAATTACCTGAGATAAACATGCTAAAAAGGATCAACACAATGGTTCAGTGAAATTCATAGGTTTATGATAAATAGTCTGAATACAAGTTATAGTGTAATAATTGCACGAGCATAATTTTTATGGAAAACAGTATGGAAAATAGTATTATCTTGGAGAACAGTATTATCATGGAAAACAGTTGAATGTAAGTTAAATAGTGAGTGGGTTACGTTGTTATATACCCATAATTGGTAATAATTTCAATGAATATAATTATCATGGAAAACATTATTATTGCATCTAAGCTCACAGTGTTTGTAATGAAATGTTTGAATACAAGTCATAATAAATGGTAATAATTGTAACGAATACAATTATCATGGAAAAATGGTAACATTATTATTATTTTTGCCCTAAGCTCATGACATAATACGTTAACAGGGAAATCACCGTAGTGACATTGGTTGGGGAACAAATGTCCCCGTGGAAAGGTAACTTGCCAAGGTTACCTATTAAGTCAAATATAGTGCGTTTGGCTACCCCATGAACAGGTATTCCAACGGGAGTCGTCACACCCCGATAGATCTATTCACAATATTCACGTTCACTCGCAATGCAAGTAAATTCATGATTCTGATATGGAAATTGTTGGGCACTGAGGGTACTTAGGCAATAACATATCTGGATAGCATCAGTGGGGAAAAACACTTGTATCATGATTTAAGCTTGTATCCCCTTAGGGTTTAAGCGATTTAAAAGTGAGGCGATAAACTTCACTATGTCTTTGAAAAGTAATCACATTGTTATAAGATAACACGAGTATGTAAAGGTTTGTATACAAGATGTATTCTCTCCGCGGGTTTATATAACATGTTAAATAAGTAAAGGCGAGGTTATGAATTTTACCTTAACAGTACATGGAAATTCTGAGTGATGGAAAAAGTATATGATATGAAAGTAACGGCTCCGTCACACACAACCTGGGTAATATGTCAAGTCTTAGATTGTACTCTAGAACTTTGATTTTTAAAGTTTAATGATATTGGATTTAATGAATATCATCTTTGATTGAATTATTATGGAGTATTGTATCACTGTTCGGGCCATCTTAATTCATAGGTCATTCAGTAAACGTTTGCGGAGCTAGGGTACTTTAAATCATAAACCCAACAACTCAGTCAGAACGTAATACCAAGATGAAACCCTTAATATGAAGCTCCCTAGTATTGTGATACGATATAATCGGTTTAAAGTGTTTTGATCAATATCTGGAAATGATAAGCACGACAAGCGTTAATTAAAGTTATGTCTTGTAAGGTTTTGAATACATTTTTATACTTTTTCAAATTGTTACATTTTAGACCCTTAAGAATGAAAAATGGCAAAATATACCCTTGGAGTTTGCACTTTTACGAGTTTGGTCCTTCAAGTTTAAAAGATGTACAAAGTAAACCTTGTACTTAGGAAAGTGACACAATAGACCCCTATAGTTATAACTTTGATAAAATGACGTTTTTAGTCCCTTTTAGTTATAAGTTTCAGAAAGTTACGATATATACCCCTTGCATGGAATACTTTTGCAAAACAAGTCTGAATTGCCATGCAAGCTTATTTTAACATTCCAAAAGATATTTGCAGGTTATAGCTTATTAATATAAGCTAAAATATGAAGGTTTAACGTAACGATAGTTCAGTTTAACGACTCGTTAAGCTAGAAATTAAAACGGGTCAAATTAGGGTTTTAAAATGAAAACGCGCGGGTTTTTATTTCAAATTCTTTCAATAATCAATAAAGTACTTATATTAACATGAGTTAAGCATGTTAGGATAGATTATAACAACATTTAGCCATTATAGCTTTTAGATTAATGAAAAACACAAAATTAGGGTTTCGGGTGTACGGTTTTGGATCAAAATGGAAAATGAGCATGAATTGGGTTATAAAACTTTAACAAGAGTTTATGTATAATTATATGAACATCATAAGGGTATAGGAGCAGAAGTGGAACCTTTAGAACCTAGGTTTGATCTTATAGCTTGGAAACGGGTCGGAATCAGGACTTTTAGCTTCGTACGCCTAGAATAACGACTCCGGGGCTTCAAGGCTTCAATTTTTCTCTTGATTATTGTTATTGGGACTTCTTAGGACCTCTTAGGAACTTATTTGAGCAAAGGATTGCTGCTATGATGGGTTATAGAGGAGGAAGTGGGGGATGAGTTAAAATGAAGGTATGACACCCTTTTTTATACTATTTCGACCCTTAGAGGCCAAGGGATCTTAGTGATTAAGGTTAGGAAAGGTGGGGGTGATGTGGTGAGGCTAGGGGATGAGTTGGAGAGGCTATGGTGCAAGGAGGAAGTTTGTGGAAGTGTTTGTGGTGGTGCCTTAGCCGCGATAACACTTAGGCTCCAAGGGAGAGATGTGGCTTCATTTAGAGTCAAGAGATGATGGAAGTAGCATTGTAAGCTGCTTAAGGGAGCTAGTTGTTTAGTCATAAGGTGCTTAGTTGCAAAGAAAGTTTCAAAATAGGTCAAATTGCAAGAAAAGAGGTCGTGGGTTCCATTAGGGCTTGGATTGAGCTTTCTTGCTTATAATTCAAGTACATTTGTGAGACAATGATAGATATATGTTCACAAGACTTGTATTAAGGATTAATAACAAGATTTGATAGGTGGTTCGGGTTTAAAATAGGTGAAAACGAGTAAACGGGTCGAATGTTCATATTAGGGCACATTTAGGGTTTCTTGAATTTAACTCGCATATATTTGAAGTAAAATGATGAAATGATGATAGATTATGATTGATAATGTTGTAAATTAAGTTATTACAACTTATTTGAGTGTTGATTGAGGTTTAAAACGGATAAAAATCAATAAACGGGTCACGGGTTACTATTTAGCTCGGGTTAGGGTTTCTAACTTGGATTTCTTGTAATTTCATGATATGAGAATGATTATAGGATGTAAAAGAAACATATGACTTGCTAGTAACTTGTACTTGATAGTTTGTACAAGATTACTTAGGAAAACGAAGGTAAAACGGCTATTTTGGATATCGTGCATTAATGACTTGTACATTATGCTTTAAGGACTTGTACCTTACTTTAAAAGGAAAGTATATTCATATGAGATGTTATATTACTTGTATTTGAGCTTTAGTAGCTTGTGCATTCTCTTTAGATGTTTACATTGCCCAAAATTAAGGTTTAAGCATAAACGTTAACGGTTTAGGCTTATTTGGTATTATTGTTGTAAAATGATGTAAAATAGATAACATATATGTTAAAACAGATAACATGTCATTGACTTGACATGTTATGAATGTTTGCTTGACATATTCATAGGTAATGTGGGTGCGTGTGCTCGTTTACTTTAGATATGCAAGTTACTTTGCATATTGAGATAATAGTAATGCAAGTTACGTTGCATTATGAAGCAATAATGATGCAAGTTACGTTGCATGATAAGAGAATAGTAATGCAAGTTACGTTGCATTATGAGTTTAAGCAAAAATTTCCCCGTAAAAAGTGGTTCATATATAATGATGAGATAATTACATTGTTGAAATTTACAGGTTGTTACAGTCCCTCCTCCTTAAAGAAAATCTAATCCCGAGATTTGATTGAAAGATAGAGTGATATTTAGAAACAGAAGTTCTTAGCTCCTATAGTTTCTAGTCTGATGGCCTACTTTGTGGCAATTTTGACATCTGACTGTGCATGGTCCTGTGTGATGCAGTGTACACTTCCTACAGAGGGGATGAGGTCCATTATATCCACGATTTTCGTTAGCCTTGAAGGTTTCCTGCCTTCTATTTTGCTGCTGGTGGTGATCATTGTTGCGATTGTTATTGTTGCGGCTATTTTGGTAATTGTTGTTGTTGTGATTGTTAGAGTGGTTATTAGTGTTACGATCATTGGGGTAGTTGTTATGATTATTAGGGTAGTTGTTGTTGGTGGTGGTGGTGGTGGTGATGGTGTTTCCTTTATCATCAAACTTTCGTTTATGATCATTGGTTTCTTGCACAGAATTACGCTTTATTATTTGATCCATTAGTCTGTGAGCCATGTTGGTGGCTTCCTCTAGAGTCTGAAGTTTTGAAGCAGTAACGTTTCCTTCAATGCTTTGAGGCAGTCCCCCGATGAAAGCTTCCATAAGTTTCTCGATGTTTGGTACCATGTTTGGGCATAAAACGGCTAATTCCTGGAATCGTCTAATGTAAGTCTTGAGATCACATCCATTTAC
>BQNB010138587.1:0-17686 GCA_026074375.1 Tanacetum coccineum | reverse complement strand
TTTGGAAACGGAATAGGCTTAATTCTCACAAATTGGCATTAAGGGTAATAGTGCGCGAGGTCATGTAACTAGTAAATTTTTTACAAAAGTTAAGCTAATTTTTTTAATTTGGTATAATTTAAGCACATTAGCATGTTATTTGTAAAAGAAATGACAAGTAGGCGTTCTAATTCTCCATCCCCCTACTTAGATTATACAACGTCCTCGTTGTAAAGATAAAACAATAAAAAATATGGGAAATAGAATTAGAACGAGGAACTCCACTGTTATGTTACTCGGGATGATTCTCCAATTTGAGTTCTTAAGCAAAAAGTGTGTTGACGAGGCTTCAGAATGCTTCGAACGAGTTCAACACACGTCTTTTTTTTTCAGAGTATACCAACTGTTGATTTCCTTAGAGCAAGGTCCTGCATAAAAGATTAGAAGACAAAGGTGCAATTCCTAACTCGGTTATACAAAATTTACAATGCAGGAAAACAATTAAACACACAAGTGTACAGGGATCAATACACCGTATCCCAAACCCTAGGATACGTCGTATGGTTCCTGTAAAAACAATTAAAATATTTAATGTACTGAAATTAAATTACAGACTAATAACGTCCAGACAAATCCATACGCCGTATCCAGAGGGATTCGATACGCTGTATGGAGTGTCTGGGAAGATTGACACGTGAAAATAATTTAAAAATAGTTCAAATAATTTAAAAACGACCGGGTTGTCTCCCGGGAAGCACTTTTGTTTCAGTTAGTTGTTAAGTTCGACTTTTTCCTTCCCAGCTTTCATTCTTCCATCATTCGCTCGCATTTCTCCCCGTGAGCGAATTTTCTCATAACCATTTGGCATGACATGTATTTCATGAAGAATGGCATGCCGTGCACAACATCTCTTGTAACATCTTCATTGTTAATGATGATAAAACCATCAAAAATAGAAAATTTCCAACGAAAAAGGGTATATCTATTAGAGTTCCGGCTGGACTCTTCCCTTCGTGACCGTCCTTGTGTGAGCACCATCCTTATAATACCGTTTAGGGTCAAACGGGATGCCGAATGGCACATATAAATTTTTAGTGAGATTAAATGGCATCCATTTGTTAAAATGATTCCAACTCACGATATTAGCATCCAATGTTATGATAAAAAAACTCGTTGAAAACTTTATCGGTTTTATCGTGATTGGTTTCCGGAAGTTCGTTTGATCTTTTAGCATCAACGTTTAATATGCTACTTCCAGAAAATTGTGTTATATCGATATCGTCATCATTGTCCTTGATCGTTTTTGGATTATTGGACAAAAATACGTTTAGAGAAAATGAGTCATTAAGGCATAAAACGTTTTGCTCCTTTTCATCATATTCAGACAATTACATTTCAAATTTATCGATATGTTGAGAACTTACGGACGGTACATTTAATGGGTCCAATTTAGACTTTAGATCATTATAAACAATGGCTGGAAATTCATTCTCAAAGTCTTTAAAGAAGTCTAAATCGTCAATGTAACCACACGTAGGTTCTGGTGACAGAGATGATGGCAAGTTGACTTTATCATTTTCATCTTCAGAATCTGTTTTTAAATTATCGACAGAAATTAGTTTACAAGAAAATGAATTTTTGTCAAAAACTACCATGTAATCTTCATCGTCGGATTCGTCGAATGATATTTTAAAGTCAATTTCGTTATTGTCAAGAGGACTTACCGTGGGTTCACATGATAATGTTGTATCGAATGCATCGTCCAAGACTATAGCTGAGTATTCAGTTTCAAAATTCGTGAAGCTATCGTCCTCATTGTCATAATATTCTATCTTCTCGTACCTAGCAGTTTGCCAATTAAATGTTGGACCTTGTCTTCGAGATTCTTCTTCTTCGATTCTGATGTATTCTTCCATAGTGATGTTTGGATTATCCATGATAAACCTATGCTGGAATTCAGAAACAAAGAAACGAACTACAAGGCAGAGTACTTTATGAAAGCAATTAAATCACAAAATTAAATTAATTATAAACAGAATTAAATTATACTAATTAGATTAATTTAAACTAATGGATAGAAATACTAATAAAATTAAAGGTTAAACTATTTTACTCCCCGGCAACGGCTCTAAAAACTTGATGTGCTGTCGTGTATGGTCAATTTATTAATTACCAAGTTTTACATTTATATTTAGCTGACTTATCCTAAAACAACACTTTAACGGGCAGTGTATCCGATCGGGTGGAGTTTCGTGGTAAGTAGGGTGTCGAACACTAAGAGCGAGGCTGTTAACCTTATAATCTATCAGTATTTTAATTACTCGGGTTACGTTAATTCTAATTACTAGTTAAACCTATGCTATATACGCTTCTAACAGATATGGGGGGTTTTCAGCCTGAGAGACTGGCACAGGTTTTACAGAGACAATAATCAATTCTAAATACAATAAACATGCAAGAAATACATATCATAAAGATAAATGTAGCCGGTACAAGCCAAATAATTGAAATTTGTTTAGCCATATTTTATCTGATTAAATGATGGTTTATTTATTTAGTGCAATGATTTCATTATCTCGAAGCGACATATCATTCTTAAGTCTGTAGGGGGACATCTTCCTAATGACCTAGACAAGGTTGGAATCATTTAACAATTAACGGCATCGCATTAAAGCATCCTTTAGTTTAAGTTTATATATCTGGGAGTATAGCAATGGTGATATTTGATAAACCCTAGCCTATCAGGATTTTTACCAATTAATGTTTTATGGTATTTTTATAGGGTAGTCCACTATTTTTAATTCTTTATCAATTAATCAAGAACATACTTGTGAACATTACGGGTCACATTGCCAGTCCTACTAAGCTCTTAATTTAAAGACAAAGACAGTACGTATTTGTATCAGTGTGTTCCAGTGTTATAAAAAAACGATTTGGAGAGATTTTCCTAGTATCTAGCTCACTGTTAGGCGTATTACTAGACCAGTGAATGATAGGTCGCATATTCAAACACGTAACATGTAATCATGTGATAAACATAATATATTCTTTCATCGATAAATTAAGTAAATCGATTTTATAACAAACCAAACATTAACTACTTCTTTAAGATGGCCTAGCATACCCCAAGGGTATTTGCCCACTAAACTTTGAAATTATACCAAGTGTGATCAAAATAACAGGTAATAAGTCGTTTTACCGAACGATACCAAAAATTAAATGATTACAAGAGTAAGGAAATTACACGGTGTCTTCTATGGAATCGTGATCAATGCTTGACCTTTGTTGCTCTTCTTCTCTTCAAAAAATCGTCTTTTATGAGTATGGTATGAAAAATATGATTTCGTTTTTGAGTCTTCTATTTATAACCTCTGAAAAAGTGGATACGCCGTATTGGGCTAGTTTTATAATTTATAGAATTATAAAATATATTTTCGTCTTTTAGTCGGTTTATAATAATATTTTATTTATTTTGTCCTTTTGTTGGGTTTTTAAGAAATCATATTTTTAGTAAAATATACTAAGTATAATATTTTTATGAAATTTTGGCATGACCCGTTTATAAAACGTTTTCAAAGTTTTTAAACCTCCCTTTTACAAACATTTTCCCTTAATTAAATCAATTTCGACAAAATGACCAAATATCCACATTTCGCGTTATTTATCAAGACGCTTTTCCTTTAAATGACTATTTGACTATCCAAATATCTATATATGTATAAATTATTATCAAAAGTTCGCATTTAGCCTTCAAAATAACTAGTTTTAGCTTATTGGGCCTTGAGGCCCATTAGTAGTAAAAATATTGTTTATTAGTTTCAAACCCCATTTTAGGCTCATTATCAAGCCCATTAAGAAAATAAGTCCAACAAAATTAACAAAAGAAGTCAAGGCTTCACGGACCAAGTCTAAGCCATGGTTTGGGCTTAGCTTATTGGGTCGTGGCCTTTTAAGCCCGTAATAAGCTATCCATAGCTTATTATTAAGTCGTTAAGCTATGCAAGTTTTTAAATATCAAAATAAGCTATAACCAAAAGCCATGAAAATAAGTCGGACCACACTAAGGTCTACAATAAGCCACGGCTTATTGGGCCTTATTGGGTCGTGGGTTTTGTAAGCCCAAAACAAGTTACACTAGTTTCGAAAATACACAAATAAGCTATAAGTGCTTTTAGTTACCAAAATAAGTTACAACAATAAGCTAAAAAAATATGGCGAAAGAGGTAAATGACCAAAAGTACCCCCCCTGGTCTCCTCTTTTCTTGCCGTAAGCTATAGGCTTCAAAAACCAAACATAGAGCTTATTGAAGAAGCTAATAAGCTATTGGCTATTCTAGTACCCAAAATAAGCTACCATAGTAAGCTATAAAAATATGACAAGTCTAGGTAATAATCAAAATCACTTTTCCTTGTTTCCTTGTTAAGCCGAAAGTAAATAAGCTCCAAAATAAGCTATACAAAGCTTTTTAAATAAGCTAGATAAGTATTTAGCTACTTATTATATAAATGTTATTCAACCATCACAACCAAAATAATAAAAGGTCTTTCCTTGTTCCTTTTTTACTCACGTCGAACCAAACAACACCCCTTAGTATTTATTTCAAAAGTTTTAGCTTTCGATTTTTAACAAACACACCGTACAACTATTATCTATGCATCATAACATTATTAAAAGTACAAAAATATTTAAGAAATAGATGACTTACAAAGAGGGTTTTAAAAATGAGATTATGCACTAAACCGACAACCCAAACGTTGTTTTAATAATGCCCCGCCTAATAGAATCAACCCGAAAGCACTCAAACTCTCATATTTTTTTTTATCAAAATTGGAAAAATTATGGGTTTGTGTGTATGTTTAAAATTGGACAAGCAAAGAGAGAAGGGAAAACAAATACTATAGTGTGTGTGAAATAATGAATGAATGTGTGCATTTGAAAAGTTATAAGACAAATGACTAGTACTACCATGAAACCAACAATCTAAAAAGAATCCTTCTTGCTCCCTTGTGGGGCTCGAACCGGCTAGCACCTTTAGGAGGGATCCTAGGTGCGTTTTAGCTCTTGTTGGGTTACCAAATTATCATTTCTCGTGGTTTAAAATGTGACCCGAAGTTTCCTAGTATTTTTAATGAATGTAAAAATGTTTTTCCATGAACTTTGACTATTTACACTATAGGTTTTAGGGTTAATTTGACTTTTATTTGATACAGACACTAATGGACGTGTCGGGACGCGTTTGCTTGAGGTTTTAAGTCGTTTGCGGGAAAATCTCCCGGGAATTGATCAATTATGAATAAAATCATCTATAATGAGATAATTTAAGAGAATAATAGTACTAAAGATTAAATAGATAATAAACCGATTACTGAAAATTTTCAAAAATTGATCAGACCAGAATAGTAATGATAAAAGTCTAAGGAATAAAATAGAACATTATAACCTAGAAAATCTGTAAGGGTTACATCCTACACCCCTTAAAGAAATTTCACCCCAAAATTTAACTATCACTAGCACTAAAGAGATGTAGGTATTTGAGTTTCATCTGATCCTCACATTCCCAAGTAAATTCAGGCCCTCATTTTGAATTCCATCGAACCTTAACGATAGGAATCCTACTTCGTTTCGGTTTCTTAAACTCCCTTTCTAGGATTTCCACTGGCTCTTCCACAAAGTTCAACTTAGCATCCACTTGGATTTCTTCTAAAGGCACATGTAGTGTTGGGTCAGCCAAACACTTTTTGAGGTTAGACACGTGAAACGTGTCATGAACACCGTTTAGCTCCTCATGTAATCTTAATCTATAGGCTATTGGACCGATCCTCTCAATGATCTCAAATGGTCTAACAAACCTATGTGCTAACTTGACTTTCTTCCCAAAGCGTACCACACCTTTCCAAGGCAACACTTTGAGTAGAACGTGATCACCTACACTAAATTCTAAGGGTTTCATTCTCCTATCCGCATAGCTTTTCTGACGATCACGTGCAGCCTTAAGCCTATCATTGATCTGTGAGTTTAGCTCAGTGGTCTCTTGCACTATATCAGGCCCTATTAATTGTCCTTCCCTAACTTCTGCCCATAGGATTGGTGAACGACACTTTCTCCCATAAAGTGCTTCAAACGGTGCACATCTCATACTAGAGTGATAACTGTTATTATAGGAAAACTCAACCAATGAAAGATGAACGTCCCAACTTCCCCCGAAGTCTATGACGTATGCTCTGAGCATGTCTTCCAAGGTTTGAATAGTACGCACGCTTTAACCATCTGTCTGTGGATGGTATGTCGTAATCATGTCTAACCTAGTTCCTAATGCCTCCTGCATTGACTGCCAAAATCTGGATGTAAAACGTCTATCATGATAGGATATGATCGAGATTGGCACACCATGCCTGGATAGAATTTCATTGAGGTAGAGTCTAGCTAACCTATCCATCTTAAAGTCCTCACGAATGGGTAGGAAATGAGCAGACTTAGTCAACCGGTCAATGATAGCCCAGATTGCATCGTGTCTATTTATAATCCTTGGCAACTTGATGATAAAGTCCAAGGCCATTCTCTCCCATTTCCATTCTGGGATCTCAGGTTGCTGGAGTAAGCCGGATGGTCTCTAATGCTCAGCCTTAATCTTTGAACAAGTCAAGCACTTACTAAGGTACAAGGCTATATCTTTCTTCATTCCTGGCCACCAGTACATATCTCTAAGGTCATAGTACATCTTATCAGCTCCTGGATGTACTAAGTACTTCAACTTATGGGCTTCGTCCGTTATCAGGGTTCTCACATCACCCGTCAAAGGGACCCATATTCGATCTAGATAGTACCATGCTCCATCACTCCTACGTTCCATTTGTTTGTCTAGCCCTCGTAACATTTCTGCTGGTGCATTGACTACCTCTGATGCTTCATTCTGAGTCGCTAGTATCCTATCCTTGATACTCGACTGAATGGTCATGGTCATCGCTCTCACTCTCTTAGGCTGAATCCTCTCCTTTCTACTTAGTGCGTCGGCTACTACATTCGCCTTACAAGGATGGTAGCGAATTTCACAGTCATAGTCGCTGAATAGCTTTATCCAACGATGTTGATGCATATTCAGTTCCTTTTGATTAAAGATATGCTGAAGACTCTTGTGGTCGGTGTATATAACGCTCTTTGTTCCGTAGTGGTTGTGTCTCCAGATCTTAAGGGCAAATACAACTGCACCCAATTCCAAATCATGGGTGTTGTAATTCTTCTTGTGAATCTTCAACTGCCTAGAGGCATACACTATTACCTTACCCTTCTGCATTAGCACATAACCTAGTCTAGACCTGACGCATCGCAGTATACTACGAAGTCCTCTGGTCCATCGGGAGAGCTAGAACAGGCGCATTACATAACTTATCCTTTAAGATCTGAAATGATTCTTCTTGTTCCTCACCCCAAACATAGGTCTTATTCTTCTGAGTCAAGATGGTGAGTGGTTTAGCGATCTTGGAGAAATTCTTAATGAATCGACGGTAATATCCTGCTAAACCTAAGAATGAACGAACTTCGGATGGGGTTCTAGGTGCTTCCCAATTCTTAACAGCTTGAATCTTACTGGGGTCTATATGTATACCATTACCGTTAATCACATGCCCAAGGAACTGTACTTCTTGCAACCAGAATTCACACTTAGAAAATTTTGCGTGCAGTTTCTCCTTCTTAAGCAGTTCTAAGATTAACCCTAGATGCTTTTCATGCTCTTCCTTTGTCCAAAAGTAGATCAAAATATCATCTATTAATACTATCACAACCTTGTCTAGGTAAGGTCTACATACTCGGTTTATCAAGTCCATGAATACCGCTGGTGCATTCGTCAAACCAAAGGGCATTACTGTAAACTCGAAATGTCCATATCGAGTTTTAAATGCAGTCTTTGGAATGTCGTCCTCGTGCACTCTTAGTTGATGGTATCCAGACCCAAGGTATATCTTAGAGGAATACTAGGATCCTTGCAGTTGGTCGAATAGGTCATCTATCCTGGTGAGGGGATAACAGTTCTTAATGGTCAACTTATTCAACTCTCTATAATCGATACACATCCTAAATGAAGCATCTTTCTTCTTGACGAATAATACCGGTGCTCCTCATAGAGATGAACTTGGTCGAATGAAACCCTTGTCCTGGAGTTCTCTGAGTTGGCTCGACAACTCCTCCATTTCAGAGGGTGCCAAACGATAGGGAGACTTTGCGACCGGAATTGCTCCAGAGATTAAGTCGATACGAAACTCGAATTCTCGTCTTCAGGCATGGATATGGTAGGTAATCCTGTTTAGGTATCAGGGTAATACTCTCGAGAGAAAGTTCCTAACTATAACAATGTCTCTCAGTTTCTACTCTTTGGTATTTGCACTCATGAGGCATCTCACCTTCTCTTCAGGTTTTTCTCCTAAGACTCTAAGTATTTTGTCATGTGGTAGTGGAATCCTAACTACCTTCTCGTGGCAAACGATTTCGGCCTTGTGCCGGGTCAAACAATCCATTCCTACAATCACATCGAAACTCTCGTATCCAAACGGTATCAAGTCGATGTTGAAGGTATGACCTTCTATCTCCAGTTTACAATCATGTATAACCTTATTGATTTCTACTAGTTGTCCGCTGGCTATTTCAATCTCATAGCTAAAACCTAGGTCACTGGACTCTACGCCTAACAGAGGTATGAAAGTAGTGAAAACAAAGCTATAGTCGGCACCGGAATCGAACAATGTCATAGCATAGTGGTTGTTTAGAGTAAACGTACCCGTCATAATGTTCGGGTCCTGGCGAGCTTCCTCTGCTCCCATCATGAACGCTCCTCTACGTGCCTGATTGCCATTGTTTTCATGACCTTGACCTCCCTCAATAGCCATAACTGGATTTGGACGGTTTCCTCCTGGTCTTGGGGCTCGGTTCAACCTAGGACATGCTGCTTTGAAATTGTCTATACCACCACACTTAAAACACGCTCCACGAGCAAAGTCGGGTTTCTAGTATTCGCCAGAGTCACCATCCTAGGCCCCGCCCTGCAATCCTTGTCAAAGTGCGCTAAGGGATCGCAGTTTGTACACTTACGACAAGGCATATCGGGGTTATGATGAAAGCTAAAATTTAGGCATTTGGGTACGGTACCAGTGTATTCCTTCCTAACAGGGTTTGTGATTGCGGCAAACACCTTTCTAGTCTTATGCCTCTTATTATCATCCCTAGTCTTACCATCTCTACTTGGCTCTCCACTATTCTCTCTCTTCTCAGTAATCTTCTCCAATGCTCTATTCCTAATTGCCTCGTCGGTTAACATTCCCGCTTTTTGTACAACACTCTGAATCATTGTTGGCTCCGTTGTTGCCACCATCGCGTAGATCTATGGAACAAGGCCATAGATTTACCTCTCAATCCTTTTGTTCTCAAGGGTAACTAAATGAGGAACTAACCTAGCAAGCTCATGGAACCGATCAGTGTACGCAGCATGGCCCGCTCCGACCATGACGTGACACCAAAACTTAGTTTCCAGCTTTTGCATCTCATTGTTTGGACAAAATTCCTCCTTAGTCAAAGTCTTAAAGTCCTCCCAGGTCATGCCAACTGCGGATTCTCGACCTCTAGTCTGGACCTGAGAGTTCCACCAGGTTAGTGCCTTACCGATAAAAGAATCGGCAGTGTACTTAACCTTTGGGTTCTCTCCACACCCACTCATATCCTAGACTGATATTATTTTCTTAATCCAGAGGGTGTAGACCATCGCACCACCCTTCCCATCATAATCCTTTGGGCTAGAAGCCATGAATTCCTTGTATGAACAACCACCTCGACCGTTGTTCATAGTCCTAACATTACCCAGGTTGTTGTCATTGATGACGTTGTCGTCTTGGTTCCTATTGTTCCCTTGGTTGTTAACGTGGTTTCCTACTTGTGCTATAATGGTAGGTAATAGGTTTTATAACTGCTGAACGATGATGGTAGCAAATTCAAGGACTCTACCACCACCTCCATTCGCTCCGTTACCTCGACTACTACCTTGACTACCATGATCACTTTCTTAACCACCTCTACCTCCTCTTTGGCTACCTCGGCCACTTCCTTGGCCACCTCTACCATTTCTCGCTTGATCTACAGACCTCTCACCTTCTCGACCATCCTATTTACTTGTCCTTCCACCTCGTGTTGCTGTAGTGTGTCGACCAGCATTGCGAGTTGTCATTGTTGAAACCATTATCTACACGAGGGAGGATACAAGAAATCATTACAAACTAACTTCCAACATAGGGGCAAAAAAATATAGAATAATTTAAGAACATCCATCAAAACAACAAGTTCCAAATGCAATTCTTCAACAATGATTCCCTCAAGGGGTAGCTTAGGTCACTAAGGCCTTCTATCTTGGACTTAACAAGCATTTGCTTCACCTAAAAATGATACTCGAAAAGGTCAACATTACGTTGGTAAGCTCGTAGTTTTAGAAGTAAACCCAATTGTTGTGCATGAATTTTTAAGTAGTGGACAATTATGCAATATGATAGCATAATGCATATACAGTATTTAAATTATCAACACATCAACATATCACACCAGGGTATCCCAACACAATCAACATATCAACACATCATTCCTAGGTATCCCAACCTAGATCACACTAACAATAGAATCCTCGCGCGCTAACCGTCCTCCGAACCTATCGCCTACCAGCTGGAGCTACACAGTCAGCTAGATAGTGTAGGGTAGAAATTCATGTTGGAACTTCGCACAATAGATCTCATAGTGTTCGCGTAGCATTCATATACTCCCTCCGTCCTAAAATTATAGTCCACGTTTCCTTTTTGGGATATCCCAATTTAATTGTCCACTACTAAAAATAGATAGGAAAGTTTGATCAAGTTTACCATATTACCCTTACTTGAAATTATAATTACAAACTTTAAAGAAGACTTTAATTAATTAGCTAAGGGTAAAACTGTCATTCTGCTAAAAAGTAAGAAAGAGAAAGCTGTAATAAATGCATTTTTCTTAAACTGTATGTTTTTTGTCGGGAGACAATAATTTTAGGACGGAGGGAGTAGCGTTTATATAGCATTTATATAGCGTTTATATAGTGTTTATATAGTGTTCACATAGCATTCATATAAGTAAACATAGGCACATAGCATTGTCCAAAAGAAATAAAAGGTTTTTGCACAGTATTGAAAGTAGTTGAAAGGTTTTGAGTATCATTTTTCCCCAACGAAAAAGAGTTTGAAAAATAGGACTATGAGAACTCACCTTTAAGCAAAGTGATAAGCATATGAGGATATGATCAAACAATTGAATGCAACAGCTTCCAGACTCGACCTAATCCAGTTAATGGTCCGGTTTAGAATTGTGTTTTTAAATGTATGATTAGGGTTGATGCATAGAAGTCAGAATGTGCGTAGTACGGTAACTTTTAATGTTATTGGTTGCGTGATGGTTGGTGACTTAGACCTGATGAATATTTATAAAATTATGTAACGTTAGATAATATACACTTGTAGTGTTTAGGGATTTAGACGAGAAAAATATCTAGACTTTGATAATAATTATAAATAAATATGTCCCGGTAACCCATCCGGTAGTCTTTAGTTACTTAGTTTAATTGTATAAGTTGTGAAAAGAGACATGTTTTAGTTACGTTAAATCATTAATAGTAGTTTTATAATTTATAAAATTATAAAATATATTTCCGTCTTTTAGTCGGTTTATAATAATATTTTATTTATTTTATCCTTTTGTCGGGTTTTTAAGAAATCATGTTTTTAGTAAAATATACTAAGTATAATATTTTTATGAAATTTCGGCATGACCCGTTCGTTTATAAAACATTTCCAAGGTTTTTAAACCTCCGTTTTTCAAACATTTTCCCTTAAGTAAATCAATTCCGACAAAACGACCAAATATCCACATTTCGCGTTATTTATCAAGACGCCTTTCCTTCAAATGACTATTTGACAATCCAAATATTTATATATGTATAAATTGTTACCAAAAGTCCGCTTTTAGCCTTCAAAATAACTAGTTTTAGCTTATTGGGCCTTGAGGCCCATTAGTAGTAGAAATATTGTTTATTAGTTTCAAAACCTATTTTAGGCCCATTATCAAGCTCATTAAGAAAATAAGTCCAATGAATAATTCATAAAAGAAGCCAAGGCTTCACAGACCAAGTCTAAGCCATGGTTTGGGCTTAGCTCATTGGGCCATGGCCTTCTAAACCCGTAATAAGCTATCCATAGCTTATTATTAAGCCGTTAAGCTACACAAGTTTTTAAATATCAAAATAAGCTATAACCAAAAGCCATGAAAATAAGTCGGACGACAATAAGGTCTACAATAAGCCACGGCTTATTGGGCCGTAGGTTTTATAAGCCTAAAACAAGTTACAATAGTTTTGAAAATACACAAATAAGCTATAAGTGCTTTTAGTTCCCAAAATAAGTTACAACAATAAGCTACAAAATATGGCGAAAGAGGTAAATGACCAAAAGTACCCCTTTGGTCTCCTCTTTTCTTGCCGTGAGCTATAGGCTCCAAAAACCAAACATAGAGCTTATTAAATAAGCTAATAAGCTATTGGTTATTCTATTACCCAAAATAAGCTACCATAGTAAGCTATAAACATATGACAAGTATATGTAATAACCAAAATCACTTTTCCTTGTTTCCTTGTTAAGCCAAAAGTAAATAAGCTCCAAAATAAGCTATACAAAGCTTTTTAAATAAGCTAGATAAGTATTTAGCTACTTAGTATATAAATGTTATTCAACCATCACAACCAAAATAATAAAATGGTCTTTCCTTGTTCCCCTTTTACTCAAGTCGAACCAAACAACACCCCTTAGCATTTATTTCAAAAAATTTAGCTTTTGATTTTTAACAAACGTACCGTACAACTATTAACTATGCATCATAACATTGTTAAAAGTACAAAAATATTTAAGAAATAGATGACTTACAAAGAGGGTTTTGAAAATGAGATTATGCACTAAACTGGCAATCCAAATGTTGTTTTAATGATACCCCACCTAATAGAATCAACCCGAAAGCACTCAAACTCACATGTTTTTTTTATCAAAGTTGGAAAAATTATGGGTTTGTGTGTGTGTTTAAAATCGGACGAGCAAAGAGAGAAGGGGAAAACAAATACTAAAGTGTGTGTGAAATAACGAATGAATGTGTGCATTTGAAAAGGTATAAGACAAATGACTAATACTACCATGAAACCAACAAGCTAAAAAGAAGCCTTCTTGCTCCCTTGTGGGGCTCGAACCGGCTAGCACCTCTAGGAGGGATCCTAGGTGCGTTTTTAGCTCTTGTCGGGTTACCAAATGATCAATTCTCATGATTTAAAATGTGACCCGAAGTTTCTTTGTGTTTTTAATGAATGTAAAAATATTTTTCCATGAACTTTGACTACTTACACTATAGGTTTTAGGGTTAATTTGACTTAGATTTGATACGGACATTAATGGACGTGTCGGGACGCGTTTACTTAAGGTTTTAAGCCTTTTGCGGAAAAATCTCTCGAGAATTGATCATTTATGAATAAATCATCTATAATGAGATAATTTAAGAGAATAATAGTACTAATGATTAAATAGATAATAAACGGATTACCAAAATTTTTCGGAAATTGATCAGACCGGAATAGAAAATGATAAAAGTCTAAGGACTAAAATAGAACATTATAACCAAGAAAATCCGCAAGGGTTACAGTTAAGATTACTATTCGTGATATATTAAATACACATCTTTAAAAGGGTAAAAAGTACTATTGAACACATGAAACGAAGACTATTCGGGCGTGTCATGCTCGTCTTTGTAGGAACCATGATATCATTTCACTTCATGTTTACATGAATTAAATTAGAAGAAAAGAGAAGAGAAGTTAGAGAGAATGAGGAGAGAAAGAAAGAAAGATTGGATTGCTATGTGAGAAATGAGAACAACCAACCTTTCTCCTTGTATGGAGAAGGGTATTTATAGTGCTTAGGCAAACCTTAGACACCTATGTTTGCTTCTACCGGCCTAGGCTTGGGTTTTACTTGGGCTTAAACCCGCAACACGTACAATATTAGATTACTAAATGAGTCGTTCCCTTTCTAGCCTATTACAACATATATTTAAATAAAGACTGAAGCTTCCTTGATGAATGACCGAGCTTCCTTGTTCGACTCAATATTTTGAGGCTAACAATCTCCCCTGAATCAAGGTCTTTGAATCCTTCTACCTTGGGCTTCTTAAGATTTCTTTGACATTGATTTCTTGAGTCTTGGAATTGGTCTTTATCATTGTTGTTGGCTTGTTCCTTCATACTTTGTGATCTTTGATCTTGAGCCTTTTCTTTTGACTTTGACTTTAATTTCAAGATCTTTAAATCTTTATCCTTGAGATCTTTGTCATCTTTGCCATCTTGCGATCTCGAGTCTTGACCAACATGCTCATACTATGCATCATATTGAAAGCTTGCTAACAATCTCCCTTGACATCTTTGTCTTAAAATTCTTGATATCTATAAGGAAGATCTTGAATATCAGCGTTTGCAAAAGTCTTTGTCTTTGCATGAATTTTAGCTTTCTTGATTCTTGAATCTTAATGCCAAATTTATGTCATTAAATCCTAAATATGAGCATGTGGTAATGAATCTGACTCAACTGGAATGGATTGCTACACCGTCATCTTAATATGCATTTAGAAGGTTAGAATTAAATAGATATGGACAAATATGGCTTTGTCATTCGTCGAAGTTCGGTAGTGAATACCTCCGGCTCCATGAGGGCCGACTTGTGATCAGGTAGGTTCAATTTAGAAGAACCTCCTTGATAGGATTTCCAACTTGGATCCTAAGATCCTTTAACATAGATGTATTAGATTCACCATGCTTGCATGTTCTTGTTACCGGAACGTCTCAAAGCAGACAACACGGTAAGAGTGAATCAGATAGTTACTATCTTTCTGATTAAGTCGTCAATTCATAGACTGGACCAAAATCTATATCCAGTTGACACAAGCTTGATTCATATAGAATCTGGCAAGTCACCTACCACAGTGCTGTTTAATGTTGACACTTGAAGGATTTCCATTCGTCACTGTGAATACTAAAGAGTATCACTCTGAATGTTCTGGCAAAATCACATGGATAATGCCTAGGACTCTTGTTAACAACTTGTGAACTTAATGGTGTTCAACAAGTGTTTGTTAAGAAATATGTCCTAATAAGATTTATTTATTAACCTCTTAGCTCTAGACTTGATTTGTGCATTTTGGTTTTAGTGATCGGATGTTAGAGCAGACTGCCACCTGTTCAATATCAACAATCTCGGGGTGAGATGTTAATAGATAACCTGTGTATCTCCGTGAGAAATGAGATAAGTGTATTTTGAGAGAAACTTGAATGGCTAGGAAGAGTTGTGTAGTGCATCATTGGCTCAATGATGTCTTGTCTTCGATACCAAAATTCATCTTTGTGAAAACCGATATCATATGTATTAACCCGGTTTCTGCCTAAATTGTGTAGAGGGCTTCTGATGTGTTATAAAAGCTTTAAATTTATAATTCTAGTTTTATCAAAATTCCAACTAACACACGGGTAAAGTATAAACCCCCGTTTATAGTATAGGTTTAGGGTAAGAAAAGGTCGTTCCACGGGATTGGTAATTCTTAGAAAGGGTCGATTATATTACGAAAAGGGGTATCTAATAGACTGTCACGATCTAAAGATAACTGATAACACAAATTCAAGATAATAAAACAATGTTTATTTGGGAGACAAGAGTAATGGAGGATAACTCGAGATGATGATAAGTTCATGAAATTTAGTATAATCAAAAGAATGAACGTGTAGTTTAATCAAGAGATTGTTTATTTAACATAACAAGAATCCTTTTGGCCTTTAATCTTAATTATGAAAAATGATTTAAGATTAGTTCATGTTTGGAAACAACATGAACTTTCTCAACCAAGTTCGTTAGACATGAGGTTGAGCATTAAACATTCATATATTTGGGATGATGAATTCATATATTTGGACATGATGAACATTTATATTAGACCTAATCACTCATGAATGCTCAATACGAGTTGTCGTAGACAACAAACAACTAGGAATCAAACATATAGCCGGAGTCTTTCGACCTATATCCGGACTAGTATGATGATCAAATGATGATTGATTAATCCAAATATCTAAATATCAAGTTCATATTTGTCACACCCCATCAGTGGCGAAACACGGGATGCGACGATACCGTTCATCGCACAAGATACAAGATCAAATACCCATCTCGACCCAGTTCCCTTGGGTTACATCTTTGCAATTCCAATACCATTGATATACCTTTTATTTGACATACCTGAAAATGATACTCGAAAACGTCAACAATAATGTTGGTGAGCTTGTAGGTTTGACCTTAAACCTTAAAGCTGAGCCAATATTTCAAACAGTGGACAATAGTGCAATATGATAGTGAATACATGCAAACAATCCCTGACATAGCATCCCCGCTAGTCAATCACCATATGTCACTTACGCACCTAAAGGACCTACCAGCTGGAGCACAAAAATTGGGGCAGGACCACACATAAACTAGGGTAGGCATACCTATCCGCTTCAATAACCACATAAATACTAGGTAGGCGTACCCATCCGATCCAAACAATCATACAACACATAATATTCACATAGCAGTCATAAGCACATATCTTGTCCCCAAAACAAAACCACATTTCGCACAGTTCAATTCAAAACAGTTCAAAACACATTTGAGTATAATTTTCCCCCAATGAAAAAACAGTAGAAAAATAGGTCTACGAGAACTCACCTCAAGCAAGTCTTTAGAAACCAAATCTCAATCACACATGCAAATGCAACGACGTCCGCACACGACCTAGTCTAGTTAATGTCCCATTTTAATCATTCATTCTCCAAAACAGTCTTCACGTTTGATGCATAGAGTTTAGACACGTTGTACAATTACCCATAACAATTTAGTGGTGTGATGGTTGCCGACATATCTCAACAATCATATCAACCCCATCACTCAATAATCCATACTTATACTATTTAAAGAAAATAGATTAGTAATATACGTAAATATTTATAAGTAATACTTATAAATATATCTCGATAAGTCCATTCGGTAACCTTAGTCACAGTGAAAATAATCATAATAGGGTTGAAAATGGAATGTTTACTCATATTAAACATATTTGAGAAGTTTCGAGAAAAATTATATTTTTCGTCTTTTAGTGAATTTATTTAATAATAAAATAATAAAATAATAATATTTTATTATTTAAATCAAAAATTATGTTTTTAAGTATAAACTTTTTACGAAATTTCGACATGACCCGTACGGTCATACAACGTTTTCCAAGGTTTTCAACCTTTATTTTAAACACTTTTTAAACTTTCGACACTTTTCCGACAAAATTCCAAAATCTAAATCATTAACGTTTACTAAAACGTTTTTCCCAAAATAACGTTTAATACCACTTCGTAAATACATTTCACTTTTAAAAAGTCCGTCAAGACTCTTATAACGACTAAATATCGCTTATTTGGCTTTAAGGCCCAATAAGGGTCAAGTCTAAAATACGATCCAAATCCAAAACCAAAGTCCATTTATATACATAAGCTTATACTAATAAGTAGGAAATAATCCGGACCACAATAAGCCCACCCGTTAAGCCATG
>BQNB010138586.1:6520-17686 GCA_026074375.1 Tanacetum coccineum | reverse complement strand
ATGATGATGAAGAGGCTGACATGAACAATTTAAATACATCTATGCCTGTCAGTCCTATTCCAACTACCATACTTCACAAGGATCATCCACTTGAACAAATCATTGGAGATATACATTCAGAACCTTAAACCAGAAGAATGACAGAGTGTGACTGAACATGGTATGTTTAGTTCAGTGCAATAGAGAATCAACCATAAAGACTTTCAGAATTGTCAGTTTGCATTTTTTTATCACAAGGAGAGCCCAAGAAGGTAATCCATGCATTAAAAGATCCAAGCTGGATAAAAGTTATTTAAGAAGAGCTTCTACAGTTCAAGTTACAACAGGTTTGGACCTTGGTGGATTTACCATATGGCAAAAGAGCCATTGGTACTAAATGGGTGTACAGGAACAAGAAAGATAAAAGAGGTATTGTGATCAGGAACAAGGCTAGATTGGTTGCTCAAGGGTACACACAAGAAAAAGGAATTGATTATGATGAGGTTTTTGCTCCAGTTTCTATAATTGAAGCAATCAGGCTATTCTTAGCCTATGCCTCTTATAAAGACTTTGTGGTGTACCAGATGGATAAGTGTGCTTTTTTGTATGAAAAGATTGAATAGGAGGTCTATGTTTGTCAACCCCAGGTTTTGAAGACCCAGACTTCCCTGACAGAGTTTACAAAGTAGAAAAGGCTCTCTATGGTTTGCATCAAGCTCCCAGAGCTTGGTATGAAACCTTGTCCACTTATTTATTGGACAATGGATTTCAGAGAGGTCAGATAGATAAGACTTTATTCATTAAAAGGGTCAAAGGTGATATTCTACTAGTTCAAGTATATGTAGATGATATCATTTTTGGATCTACTAAGAAGGTTTTATGCACTGAGTTTGAGAAGCTGATGCATAAGAAGTTTCAAATGAGTTCAATGGGTGAGCTCACATTCTTCTTAGGACTGCAAGTGACACAGACAGATGATGGGATTTTCATCAGCCAAGACAAGTATGTGGATGAAATTTTGAAGAAGTTTGGTTTTTCAACTGTGAAGACAGCAAGTACACCTATGGAAACTTCAAAGCCTTTGATGAAGGATGAAAGTGCTGAAGATGTTGATGTTCACTTATATAGATCAATGATTGGATCATTGATGTATTTAACATCTTCAAGGCCTGATATAATGTTTGTTGTATGTGCTTGTGCAAGATTTCAAGTCACACCTAAAGTTTCACATCTTCATGCTGTGAAAAGAATCTTTAGATACTTGAAAGGTCAACCTAAATTAGGCCTTTGGTATCCTAAGGACTCACCATTTGACTTGGAAGCTTATACTGATAGTGACTATGCTGGTGCAAGTTTAGACAGGAAATCCACAACAGGAGGTTGTCAATTTCTTAGGAGTAGATTGATTTCATGGCAATGCAAGAAGCAAACTGTGGTGGCAAATTCTATAACTGAAGCAGAATATGTAGCTGCATCAAATTGCTGTGGACAGGTGTTATGGATCCAAAATCAATTGCTTGATTATGGATACAACTTTATGAACACCAAGATTTTCATTGACAATGAGAGTACTATCTGCATTGTGAAGAATCCAGTTTTTCACTCAATGACAAAGCATATTGAGATTAGGCATCACTTTATCAAAGATTTCAATGAGAAGAAGCTTATTCAGATGATCAAGATTCACACAGATCAGAATGTTGCAGATTTACTCACAAAAGCATTTGATGTTGGCAGATTTCAATATCTGATTGCAATTATTAGAATGCTTAACCTCTAAAGTATTGGTTGAGGGGAGGTTAATTGTGTCAGTTTACAGCAGATTAATCACAAAGGATGGTTGGAATGGAATGCAACAACTGTTGAGGATGGAATTGAGGTTAAAACTGGTAACTCAAAAGTTATTGTTGCTGGGCATTACTTAGTACTGTTGGGCATTACTTAGTACTGCTGGGCAAAAGTTAGTACTACTAGGCAAAAGTTAGTGTGCTGCCAGGCTACTTACTACTGCTAGGTTACCATTGGTGTTACAACTGCTGAGGGTATTATAGATCTATAAAATGGAAACTTCGCGTATAGGTTTCCTTTATTACCTATTTAAGCGCATACATTCACACCATATTTGTTAGTAATCTTTCTAATACTCTCTCAACTACAAACCCAAACTCAATTTCATCACCGACTTCAACAATTATCATTAATGGAGGCTCTAAAAATTGGCTATTCACATACATGGTTGTTTACTTCACAAAAAATCCATGAGAAATGTAATTTCAGATGTGATAGTAAGACTTTCTGAATGCTTTACCCAATACGATATGCCTTAACTGTAAGTCTAACTATCTATGTGTCCTATATTGAGCAGTTTTGGTCTACTGCAAAGATCAAAACAGTCAATAATTGTATAGGAATTCACTTTATATGACGACATTTACAAAATTACCATTGTTTACCATATCACCACACACAGGGACTAGTATAGTCAACATAGGATTCTTATGTAATGTGTGGTGGCATAAATACCCCTCTATGGCTTCCATAAAGGGGTTGAGTCTTTTGTATCTTCCATTTTTATACATCTTATTTTACATTTAACTTTCTCTCTCTACTCTCTCTCACTAAAATGGCTATCATGTGGTTTGACTCACCAAGACCACCGGATCATAGTTTTCGTATTTTTTTCAATTGGTATCAAGAGCCATGGCTACACACTCTTGGGTCGGGTTTATCTTTATGGTCTGTTTGGTCTAGTCACACTTTCAGATATGTCACTATTGTATTCGTGTGTGTTTGATTCGTGGTTTCGTTGTTCAAGCTTATTTCGTATATCATTTTTTACAGCTTATTTTTTAAGTTTTTATAAGCTTATTTTCTATTTTTTTTGTGTGGCTTATATCAATTTCTGGGTTCATCATCTTTGTGTTGCAACTAGATTAGATCAAAGATTTAGTAACAAGGACGGTTGTACGTTTTGGTCTTTTGTGAAGGTCACCGATCTAAGCAACCGAACGAGTTCAACCTTGTGACACAAACCAATCTTAGTATCCCCGAATCTCGCTCGCGCGCGTTCTTCATCATCCGGACAAGTTTCAAGTTAAAAGGGAAACCGAACTAGTTGAGTTCTCAAGGAACTGAACTAGTTGATTCTTAGAAAATGAACTAACAAAGATTAAAGGAAACGAACTAGTAAACTTTTAAAATGGAACCGATCTTAGTACGAGCTATATGTGACGAATCTAGTTTCATCACAAGCAACGATAGACTTTTTCAGGTTGGAAACGATCTAAACCCAATACCGAGTCACTCAGGTAATTACAGAATTGACTAGGGGTCAACTCACTGATTCATTGACCTATGACAGAAAGGTAGAAGGAGAACTAGTCTCAGTTTTAAAAACAAAAACCACAACATTATTTACAACAGCCATCATCCACAACCTTCAATACCATAACAAATCCATCAAGACTAAACCTAAACCCATCGTCACAAAGTCAATAACCAACGAATCCACAAAACTACCTAAATCTCTTCGTCACATATTATCATCCTCCTCTTCCAACAACATCAAGACTCGAAAAAAATTAACTAAATAGAAAAGATTTCAGATTTATTTCTTTCGTGTTGTGCAAAGATCAAACACGAAAGCAAAGTATCATCATTGATCTATGTGAAGCTTAAGCTTTCTTTAATTTTCGAATATAAAGAATAGTTTATAACACTTGGGTTATAACTTTTCTTTGTTTTGTTTTGGGAAACGAGAAACAAAACCAATTAAAATGCCTACCCGAGACCTTTGTGATAAAGATCTTGAAGCCTGAACTAATTCTTACTTTAATTGAGGTCGCTTCGTGTTGTCTCTTAAAGAAAGAATAAGAGCGAGTTGTGCTTCGAGTATAGGGGGTGTTTCATCTTCTTTGTTACTCGTGGATCAAGAAGTTGAGATGATCTATTGTTTTATCATGGAAAATGGGATGGAGTGCTGAGTTCTTAGATATGATTGAAGGAGATGTGAAGAAGAGTCTGGTAACTCTTTGGGGAAAGTTTGTGGGTGGCGTATGGTTTGTGATTAGGGTTGTTATAACCTGATATTTAGGATATGATTTATGTTGGGCCTAATTTCTTTCAAACCGAAATGAGTCATGGGCTGAGATTTATTAACCATGTGATTGGGCTGCAAGTCTAATACTTGGACTGAAACCTTGGGTATTCAAGTTGGGCTGTATGATTTGGTTTTGGAAGTGGGCCGACATTTCTATCTAATTGGGCCGGGTTTATGAGTTGGTGATGGGCCGCGTTTGTTTGTTTTTGATGAGCTGAGTTTATGATAGGACCGGGTATAATGTGTCGAGAATTAAGAAGTTTCATATTAAACTAAAATTTAGCTATAATGAACTCACTTGGAGATGTGTATTTTCTTGCTATATTTAGTTTGTTAATAGATAAATTGAGATTAAATGTTATAGGATGCATTCGAGGTTTAAAATGTCAAAAGTGACAATGTGGACGATTTTTAATGAGACGAGCCAGGATCAATTTAGAAAAAAGAATAATGACTTAAAGGCTAGATTTGGAATTATTTTTTAAGTGACTACGATAGTTGATCGGGTATTCACTTATTAAAAGATTTGAAGTGGTATTTTAAGTTGGCGTGTTCTTATTTTATCTTGATTCGGGGTTGGCTGGATGCATGACTTTCAATGATAACTTGCTTGTGCTTAAGATTTAAGTTGAAGACTTGGTTTATCTAGATTTCTTGCAGTCAAGGGGTGGATGTTGAATGACTGGTTAAATATTCACTTAAAGGTGTAAGTTGTAGTACTCAGTGTCACAATGCTAAGTCGTTGTGGATTAATCGCAAGAGATGATGAAACGTTCTCATACTCTGGGAGGGGTATGGATGTACTTAGAGAGTTGCTTAGAGCCTAAAATTCTCTACACCGTTCTTCCAACATTAACCCAAGCTTAAGTCACAAGAACTAGAAATTCTACTTTTGTCTCAAGTTTGGTATATTGGGTTTACTTCATCAGTGGTTACTTCAAATAGCATAACAAAACGGTTGGTAAAATAATAGCCAGAGAGAGGTTATGAGTAGAAGATTTGATCAGCAATTGGTTATCACAGATTAGTTCTTTTATGAGCTAATCTCTTTCTTCACCAAGTACTCAAGTAAATGTGAGTCCAAGGTGTTGATGATTCCGACCGTGTCTCTAATCCACCATGGGGGAAGGGAGTAGATTCACTTGAGTCTTTGATTGAAAGCTTGACATAGGCTTCTTTCTTGATTTTTTTAAGTTAGGCCATGCGGGAAGCAAATGTCATAAACCGCTGGAATATCAGCGCTTTAACTTGTGCTTTTGGGTGCATTTCTTCAGAGGGACAGCGATATCTTCAGAACTTTAATTATGCATTATTTGAATTCCCAAAGGGGGAAACGTTGTGAGAAGAATTATTCAAGCGTGAGAAGATACATTGCTGATCCAGATAATGCTTACCTCAAACGATCAATCACTAAGCTTATTCTTAAAGGAGCAGTAATATTTGATGTGGTATCTTACTAATTCCGTTGTGCACTTAATTATTCTAAGCCTGTAAGAAAGCTTTGAAAACTGTCCAAGAGAGGAATACCGAGTTTGGGGGGAAGCTTTGAAAGCTTCTAAATTAAGAATATGCGGCATGAATTAGGGGGAAGCTGACTCATTGCTAGTTTAGGGGGAAGCTTTGAAAGCTTCTAAATGAAGATTATGTTGAATTAGGGGGAAGCAAATTCAGAAGCTTCTTCTTAAACCAGAAGTGTATGAGTTACTTAGTTCGTGCCTATTATAGTATTTCTCTTACAATGTACTACAAAGATGATACATGTTGGAGTGCAGACTTGAAGTCAAACACAACAGAAGACATCATCAAATATTGGAAGCTTCATGGAAGTTCTTATTCTTAATCATTATGTACTTGTTAGGAAATTATTGTAAGTAATTTTGTATATCGTCCCATGGGGGAAGATTGTTAGGAATTCACTTTACGTGACGACATTTACATAATTACCATTGTTTACCATATCACCACACACAGGGACTAGTATAGTCAACATAGGATTCTTATGTAATGTGTGGTGGTATAAATACCCCTCTATGGCTTCCATAGAGGGGTTGAGTTCTTTGTATCTTTCCATTTTTATAATCTTATTTTACATTTACTTTCTATCTCTACCTCTCTATTCACTAAAATGGCTATTCATGTGAACTCCCCCGCAGTCCGAGCGGCGAAATCGCGAAAGCTCGGACTGGAGAAAAAAAAACTAAGAAATAAAAATTATTCATGCAGACTCAAGGTATATCTATCTGTCGAAGATGGCAGACTCAACCTGTATCTATCTGCTTAACACGGCAGACTCAAGGTATATCTATCTGTCAAAGATGGCAGACTCAACCTGTATCTATCTGCCGAAAACCAAAAGTCGTCTCGGGACTTATACCTTAGATTCGACAAAAGTCGTCTCGGGACTTGATACCCTAGATTCGACAAAAGTCGTCTCGGGACTTATACCCTAGATTCGACACCAACAAAAGTCGTCTCGGGAATTAATACCCTGGATTCGACATAAAAAAAATTAAATAACTATATTTAAAAAAAAAATCAAAACAGCAACTATTTGATGAGCCGATCAAACATAACTTCATGTCACCATAACAACTCCAAAACAAGTGCCACGTCATTGGGGTTGCTAATTAATATCACTGTCTTCAAAGTCATCTGCAAAGTTGTTGAACAAGCCGTCATCAGCAATGATCCAAAGAAGCTATGATCCACGAAGGGTTTTAGGTTTTTTTTTTTTTTTTTTTTTTATAGAGATCGGTGATATACCGAGATGTGTGTTTGATTGAGGTGGGGTTAGGGTTTGACGGGGTGGCTTAGGGAGGCGGCTCAACTTAGCCACCTCGGTCTGAGGATCAGACCTGCTCCGATACCATGTAGAACAATGAAAACCCCCTTTTGTATTGATTGAATGAATTACATAAGAGATGACATATCTATTTATAATAAATATATAGCTTTGTAAATAAGCAACATCAAACCTAACCCTAATGGACCACAAGCCCACAATCGGGCTTGGGCCACTTATTCGTCTAACAGATTCAACATGGAATATGGATATGGGTGCGTTTTCTCATCTAAACTCCCATTCAAGTAACTTAAGTACTTGTTTATATCCATCTGTTCGTGTGGGTGACGGGAAAACCATTCCCGTCACCAACACGGGCCATAGCATCCTACCCACGCTTAGTCGTCATTTATATCTTCATAATGTATTGGTCACTCCTAACATAATTAAAAATCTTATTTCTGTGCCTCAGTTTACTAGAGATAATAAATGTACTGTTGAGTTTGATGAATTTGGTTTCTCTGTAAAGGATTTCTTGACTCGTCATATCCTCCTCAGATGTGACAGTTCGGGAGACCTCTACCCAATTACCAAACCATCTCATATACCTAGTGCTTTGCTTTCTGTCAGTCCCAATATGTGGCACCAACGTCTCGGACACCCCAGTGCGAAAGTGCTACGATCACTTATTTCTCGTAATGTCATTTCCTGTAATAAAGAAAAGTCTTCACATATTTGTCATGCTTGCCAACTTGGCAAACATGTGAAGCTTCCTTTTGTCAGTTCGGATACTCGCGTTTCTTCTTGTTTTGATATTATTCATTCCGATATTTGGACTTATCCTGTTGTTAGTGTTGGTGGTTTTAAATATTATGTATTGTTTCTTGATCACTTTTCTCATTACTTGTGGATTTACCCATTACGTCATAAATATGATGTGTTTCAAAAGTTTCTACATTTTCTCTCTTATGTCAAAAATCAATTTAAGTGTGAAATCAAAGCTTTCCAATGTGACCATGGTGGTGACTTTGATAACACCAATCTACTTCACCTTTTTGAAAAAAATGGAATTCAATTTCGTTTTTCTTGTTCGCGAACCTCTCAACAAAACGGGAAATCAGAGCGGATGATTAGAACAATCAACAATGTAATCCGTACCCTGCTTTTCCAAGCCCACCTTCCGCCTACATTTTGGGTTGAAATCATCTGCTCATATTGAACCCCAACACACACCTACTACTGTTTCACCATCTCATATTGAACCAATCCCTACTGTCGCATCATCATCACACCTCAAACAGGCCCACAAACATAGAAAAACCAAAAGAAAGGCCACTGAGATATCTCACTCTAGTGGACCTATTCCCCTTGTAGCAGATGAGACCGTCTATAAGGAGAGGGAAGACATAATGGAAAGGGCTGCCACTAGTGCTGCTAGCTTAGATGCAAAGCAGGACAATGGTAACATAATTAGGACACAATCCATGGCAACACTTAATGAGCATATTCCTCAGGGAACTGGCTCAGGTAGTGGTCCTAAGCGCCAAGATACTATATTGGAGGACAGACATGCTCAAACTAGGTTTGAGAGGTTGTCTAAACAGTCCAATGATCCACCTCTCTCAAGAGTTAACACACTTGAAAGTGGGGAAGACAGTATGAAACTAAATGAATTGATGGAACTTTATATAAGATTGTCTGAAAGGGTTCTTTCCTTGAAGAATATCAAGACTGCTCAAGATTTGGAAATTACTAATCTAAAGAAGAGAGTCAAGAAGTTGGAAAAGAAGAAAAAGTCAAGAATTTCACAACTTAAGAGGAGGTTATTCAAAGTCAGGATAGAGTCTTTTGCTGAAAAGAGTTTGGGTGATCAGGAGGATGCATCCAAACAGGGGAGGAATGAAATTGACCAAGATGAAGAGATTTTATGGTTTCAAGAGGATGTAGAGACTTAGGGGAGTGCACCAATTACTATTGCTGGTGTATCTGTTAGTACCGCTGAACCAAGTACTCCTCCAACAACAACAACTCTTATTGAAGATGAAGATCTCACAATTGCTCAGACCCTTATGAAAATGAGAAGTGTGAAATCAAAAGAAAAGTCAAAGGAAAAAGGAGTATCTAGTACAAGAGGAGTGATTATGAAAGAAGCTAGTGAGACTGCTACAAGACCTACAGTACCACCTCAACAACAACTTGATCCTAAAGACAAAGGTAAAGGTAAGATGGTTGAACAAGAAAAGCCATTGAAGAAGAAGGATCAAAACAAATTTGATGAGGAACTTGCTCAAAGACTTTCAGCTCAGTTACATGCTGAATTAGAAGAAGAGGAAAGGCTAGCAAAACAAGAAGAAGAAGATGCAAACATTGCTGAATGTGATGATGTTCAAGCTATGATGGATGCAGATTATGAGCTAGCTGCAAGATTACAAGCAGAAGAGCAAGGAGAATTGACTATTGAAGAAAGGTCAAGATTATTTATGGAGCTAATGGACAAAAGAAAGAAGCATTTTGCAAAACTTAGAGCAGAAGAGCAGAGAAGAAAACCACCAACCAAAACTCAAAAGAGGAATTAAATGTCTACCTATCTGAGAAACATGGCTGGATACAAACACACTCAGCTGAAGAGCAAAAGCTATGATGAGATCCAAAAGTTGTTTGACAAAGAAATGAAGAGGGTGAATACTTTTGTGGCTATGGATTCAGAGGTAGTGGAAGGAAGTGGAAAGAATACTGAAAGCAGTGGAAAGAAAGCAGAGAGTAGTAAGAAAAGAACAAGAGCAGTACTTGATGATGAAAGTGTCAAGAGACAGAAGGTAGAGGATGATGCTGAGAAGGCAGAGCTTAAAGCTTGTTTGGAGATAGTTCCAGGTGATGATAGTGCTGTCAATGTTGAATCATTAGCTACAAAATATCCAATAGTTGACTGGAAGACACACATTCTAGCAGAAGACAAGATGTATTATCAGATCATCAGGGCTGATGGAAGTACTAAATATTACAAGATATTCAGTGCAATGCTTGATGATTTTGACAGACAAGATGTGTTAGATCTGTACAGGCTGGTAAAGGAAAGATTTGAGACAACAAGTCCAGAAGGATATGACAGATTGCTTTATCTGGAAAGCTCAACAGGACTACACATTGATAACCTGGAGGTTATATGATTCATGTGGAGTTCATTTATTATTGATGGATACTAGAATTACTATCCACATGCTGGTAGAAAAGAAATATCCTCTTACACAATAAATGCTTTCAAGAATGTTGAGTAGGAGGCTAGAAGTTGATCATGAATGTGAAATGGCATTTGAGCTTCTCAGATTTATCAAGTCACAGTACAAGAAGTGAAAAGATGTTTGAATACATCCTCCTGATGAAGATAAAGCTTTTAATCAAGAAACTTGAAGATTGAGAAGGTGAACATCAAGTTTAGGAGAGGATTGTTAGGATTAAAAGACATCTGAGTGCTGTTGAAGTTACTACTGCTAGTTATGAAGTTACTACTGCTGGTTATGTTTTTACTGCTGGTGAAGACTGCAGGAAATATTCTAAGTCATTACTACTGCTAGTTGTAAAGTTACCACTGCTAGTATTAGTTACTACTGTTAGAGTGTTTCTGCTGCTAGACTTAGTTAGTACTGTTAGTATGTTTTAGTACTGCTAAAGTGATATGTATGAGATATTTTAAGAAAAGATATGTATGTTTAAAAAACGCGTTGTAAGCTCATTAGGGTTCCTTGGTGTATAAAAGGAGACCCTAGGGCATGTAGTTTAGATATCTCATCATATACAACATCTAGAAATCGTTTTGTTATAGCTTCAAGGTTTTGTATAACCCTAACACTATCAAGAGTGTTCGTATTAATATATTGAGGCTTAAGGTTTGGTACTATACAATCTTGTTTGTTACTGTTTTATTGATTATTCTTCTTAGTATCATAGACTAGATTCTGCATAGTCTTTGATATATTCAATCAAAGTTTCTACCATAGTTGTCTTGGATTTATTAAATACAACTAAGCCTTTTACAAGCTAAGCAAGATGTAACGCCTCGACCTAAAAGGGTAGAAGTATTACAAATATGGTGTGACATCAAAGCATTCATAATCATAACACAAGCATAAACAGCGGAAGTCTTAAATAAATAACCAAAGGAAATTAAGTCAACACGACTTAAGGTACATAAGTTCTTCAAAGACAGACATATCCAAACGAAATAACCGAAATAACGAATGTCTCGAAAAGTAACAAATCATATATCAAAACTAAGATCTCTAGGGTAAGTCCACACTCAGCACTCATA
>BQNB010138585.1:10000-14400 GCA_026074375.1 Tanacetum coccineum | reverse complement strand
GTTTTCTCTTCATCTGACTCTGCCATCTGTATCTGGTGATAGCCTTTATAAGCATCCAAGAAACACTTAAAGGGGTAGCCGCAGAGAGATTCAACTTTCCAATCGATTTCTGGAAGGGGGTAACAATCCTGCGGACAGGCCTTGTTTATGTCCGTGAAATCCACGCACATCTGCCAGCTACCGTCGTGTTTTTTCACCATGACTGGATTGGACAGCCATTCGTGGTAATAAACTTCTCTCATGATCCCCGCCTCTACTAGTTTCTGTACCTCCGTTTGGATGGCTTTCGCAAGCTCCGAGGCCTGGCCCCGTTTCTTCTGTCGAACAAGCGAATATCCTTCCCGAATATTGAGTCGATGTTCAGCTATTGATCACGGTACTCCAGTCATGTCCGACGGCTGCCATGCGAATATATCCAAGTTTTCCTTCAGGAGTGAGCATAGTTCTGTTCGTCCTTTCGCGGATAGCGTCCCTCTGATTGCTACTTCCTGATCAGGGAAATTCGGATGTAGAGCTACTTTAAAATTTTCACGACAGAATCCAGCCTCTTTGGGTGTCTCCTCAGATGACGTAATCACCGTGGCGCACTCAGCGGGTATCAAGATAGTGCTACGGATAGTCACTATTCCTCCGTCGACTAGGAACTTAAGCATTTCTCGGTCTTCCAATGATGCCATTGTACGGTGATAATGACCTTACGATCATGAAATTCATCCATGCTTTTGTAGAATGAACTGCGTCTCCTATTGTTACCAAGAGCCTAAGTTGTCCTAGCGGCCATATGGTTTCTCTACTAAAACCGGTTAACGACGTCGTTGTCGGGACCATTTGGCTCTTGATTTTCGGTCGGAGCCGGTTGAAGAAGTGTTCGTAGAGCACTTCCGTTGAGGAACCTCCGTCTACATACATGCGGTGAATCATGTGCCCGCCAATTTCCGTTTCTATAACAAGCGGACCTTCTGTCCCACTACTAGTTGTCAGTAAAGGGAACGTAATTTTATTGACACGTTCAAAGCTTTGAGTCACTTTCTGCCTTGTCATTCTATGCCATGGTTGTATCATATAGACTGCCATGGACTTGTGTTTGGCCGGTACTTCCTTCTTCCACACCTTTGGTAGATCTCTTCCCTGCTTAATTTCTTTAATAAAATGCGAGAGCTTGCCTGCTCGCACTAATTATCCGGTCTGCTTTTTAACCACAAGTTAAAAGACTACAAATATATATGGAAAACTTTGTAGAATATGAAAACAAGAGGCTAATTGTATTGAACACTTCATAATCATATTTTTACACACACACATATATTATAACGTATACGTATAACGTATACATATAATGTATGCATATACAAATACACACATACTATATACATTTGCAAAATATTATCAGAATCCTTGCTATATATTTATAAAAACATATAGTATATGTTTGAAGAGCCAAACATATACTATATATGCCGTCCAAAAAGGGTAGAAGTATTACAATATGGTGGGACATCAAAGGCATACTAATCATAACATTAATACATAAACAGCGGAAGTCTTAAATAAACTAAACCAAAGGAACTAGTCTACATGACTTAAGGTACATAAGTTTCTTAAAAGACAACAATCCAACGAAATAACCGAATAACGAAGGTCTCGAAAAGTAACAATCATTATATCTAAAACGAAGATTCTAGGGTAAGTCACATCAACATCATATCCGAAAGCAACCCATCCTAGCTTAGATACCTGTCGTTAGAAAAGAAAGTGCGGCTGGAGCTTACAAAGCCCCAGTGAACAGATATATTTATTCGAACGCAAAAAGATACGAAAATCTCAAAGGATACGATATAAGATTGCAAGATATTTCCACAGACATGATCAAAGGAATACAAATATAAGGTAAGACAAATCAGAAGTCAATTCATAGTGTAAGGTAAGATGAAATCAGAAAATCAAATCAAGTCCAATTACCAAGCCCAAACAAATCATATCATAGTAACCATGGAGTCGCGAGCTCCAAAATGTGAAAGACGTGGAATGCACCCAAACATCAGTCACCAAATATACATATATCATAATGTCATAATCCATCGAATACAAAACAAATCTAGGATGCATCCATACGCCCATTAAACAAATAATAATCTTCATAATCGCTTATAATATAACACGGGGGACGGTGTGAGGAAATCCTCACCCACCATAGTCTTGCCAAAGGTGCATCATGACCGGCATGTTACTTCATGGCTAGGAACAAAATAGGTTTGCTGGGTCTCAAACTGAAGGGTTCAAAGCAAAGTCATATCAAAGTTCATTTCAAAGGGATCATAGCAAAGGTTCAATGTCAAAGGTTCAAATATCAAGGTAGCATAGCAGGGTTCAAATAAAACATAATAACAGATCATATAAAGAGAAACCAAGATAAAAGGCTCAGAGCAAATGTAGCAAATCACATAAGTAATCAAAGATATAGGGAATATGTATGAGGAAACCTTAACGATAGGTAAGAATATCTGTCCTTATTACGAAGCAAAGCAATAATCAAAGAAAACACCACAGGAAGATCAAAATCACTCCACTCTTGACCGAACCTAAAGAAATGGTGAATTCGAATTACAACCCTTCATTTAAGTTTACTTTCTATTTTAGTAACTTTTCCATTTATAGTACTTTCCATTTTATAGTAAATTTCTCTTTTTAGTAATTTCCATTTTTGTAAGTTTCCATCTTTTAATAACTTTTATTTTAGTAAGTTTCCTAAATAGTAATATTCATCATTTGAGATTCTATTAAGTATTTGAATAGTTTTATTTAATTTTTTGAAATTACTAAGGACTTAACATGTTCATCTTACAAGTTTCGGGTCAATATGACAAACTTTCCATTATTTTGGGGTTTACTATACAAAATCCAACAAATTTTCAAGGGAAAAAAGTGTAAATATCAAAGTTTCACCTTTAATTCAGATTTATTACCTTCCATTTTCTGTTTTACAAGTCAAACCCTTTATTTACACATTTACTATTTTGCCCTTTTTGTTTAATAATTATTTAAACAGTATTTTAATTATCCATAATTACAAAACAAGTCCTTATAGATTCAAATATGACAAATTCATACTTTATACATTAAATACTGACCAAACCTTCTACTTTTCAGAATTTACAATTTCAGTCCCTCTATTTTAATTAATTAATTTCTAATTACTTATTATATGTAATTAACCATTTTAATCCAAAATAATATCAATATGACATTTTATACCCCCAACTTTATTTATACAGATTATAGTTTCAGAAATTAAACCAATCACCCCCTTATATTTTAAATCACAATCGGCTAACAAAATAATTCAACAAAACCCTAATTTGATTTTTCCCAACCACAAACACAATTATTACCCAATCATTAGTATTAAATGAACCTGTAAAAATTAGCAAAACCCTAACCCTAATTTGTTTTAACCCTTTTCTTTCTTTTCCCTTTATTTCGCAATTCGGCAAACAAAGATAAATCCTAAATAATTTTTTGAATCTCTCTTAAATTTTTCCAAAAATTTATCTGAGTTACATATGATATATACAACCTTAGAAAAATATAAAATCAAGTGTACAAACATTCCTTTGCCGATTTCATAATTATTTCGAAATTAGGGTTTCTAATTTGTTTTAATTCATATGATCAATATAACATGCATGGATATTTTTCCTATGTATATTATGGATTAGAATGATGAAAAATGAGATACAAAAAATACCTGATGATCCTTGATGATGTGATGAATTTATGATACCTCGGTTGTGTTATTTCGAACCAAAACAATTAACCACGACGTAACAAAGCAACCACGACCTTCCCACTATTTTTCCCACCTTACTTGATCTTCAAAAAACCTTAGAAAAATGGTCCTAGCCCTGGAAAAATTCTTGATGCCGCCTCTTTTTATTTTTAGGGTTTCGTGTGTTTTTCTTTTTAGGGTTTTACAAATAAAATGCATAAAAGAAATATAATATGTATTTTGGCCGAATTATGGGGCTTTCAAAATGACTAAATCTGATTTTTAAACTTGCCCAATTTATTTTGTTATTATCTTAATTTATTTAATTTAATTTGTAAAGTATAAATAGATAAATATAATTAATTCGGCAAAAGTATATATATATACATAAGTATTAATTATTTTTCTTATACAATATAAGGTATTTTAATCTTACATAAATTTCATAATTGTCATATGTTGTATTTTTATATTTCTAGATTTTAAAATGAAATTTATGCATGCTTTTATGAATTTTCTTGCATTAGGGGTATTTTGGTAATTTTACACTTGTTGAGATTTTTAGGTTTTACAACTTCTTCCCCTAAAAAAATTTTCATCCTCGAAAATTGAAATGAACCAGAATGAAAACGAA
>BQNB010138585.1:0-5000 GCA_026074375.1 Tanacetum coccineum | reverse complement strand
AAAAACCCCTAAAAAATAATGTCTACCATCCTCTACAGGTCATAGATTATGCTTAAGGTTATAAGACCTCGTCATGATTAACCGGGCAGTCTCTGATTACCATAAATTGTAACGCCAGACCCAAGGGTAGAGTATTACAAATATTGGTGTGACATCAATGGATACATAATCATAACATAAACATAAACAAGGAAGTCTCAATAAATTAACAATGGAAAATAAAGTCAACATGACTTAAGGTACATAAGTTCTTAAAGGACAGACATATCCAAACGAAATAACCGAAATAATGAAGGTCTCGAAAAGTAACAATCATATATCAAACTAAGATCTCTAGGGTAAGTCCACACTCAGCACTCATATCCCGAAAGCAAACCCCACATAGCGTAGATACCTGCCGAGGAATAGAAAGTGCGGCTGAGCTTACAAGCCAGTGAAAAAATATATAAATCGAAGCCAAAAAGATCACGGACAATCAAAGGTTACGATATAAGATGAAAGGAATATCACAAGACTATGATCAAAGGAATACAATATAAGGTAAGACAAATAGAAGTCAATTCATAATGTAAGGTAGATGGAAATCGAAAATAAATCATGTCAAGTACCAAGCCATACAAATCATCTCATAGATAAACCATGGAGTCGCGACTCACAAATGTGAAAGCGTGGAATACACAAAATCAGTCCCCAATTAAATAATCATAATGTATAATCCATCGAATACAAAACATTCTAGGATGATCCAATACGCCCTTAAACAAATATAATTTCATAATGCGCATATAATTTCAAATGGGGGAAGTGTGCGAATCACTCACCCACACATGAGTCATGCCAAAGGTGCATCAATGACACGGCCATGTTACCTTCATGGTATGGAACCATTAGTGGCTCGGTCTCAAACCTGAAGGGTTCAAAGCAAGTCATTTCAAAGTTCATTTCAGAGTGATGTAGGCAAAGGTTCAATGTCAAAGGTTCAAATATCAAAGGTAGCATAGCAGGGTTCAAATAGAACATAATAACAGATCATATAAGAGAACCAAGATAAAAGGCTCAGAGAGGTAGTGAACTTTGGCACGGAAATGTCTAGCACCTTTAGTGATTCCAGACTCATTAGCTATAGCGATTGCTCCAGTATTATCACAATACATATTAATGGGTTTTTCAATTGTGGGAACAACACCGAGCCCAGAAATGAATTTCCTAACCCATACGGCTTCCTTAGAAGCATCAAAGGCAGCAATATACTCAGCTTCTGCAGATGAAGTAGCGAAAATGCTTTGCTTGGCACTCTTCCAGTCAACAGCACCTCCATTCAAAACGAACACATATCCAGTCTGAGACTTGAGGTCATCAGCATCCGTCAGATATCCAGCATCAGTGTAGCAAGAAACCCTGAGCTCTCGTTTTAGATCACCTCCGTAAACTAGAAACATGTCCTTAGTATTCCTGAGATACTTCAGAATGTTCTTAACAGTAGTCCAGTGAAGATCACCTGGATTCTGTTGGAATCGGCTTGTTATGTTCTGAGCGAACGCAACATCAGGGCGAGTACATCTCACAGCATACATAATAGAACCCACAGCCGAGGCATATGGAACACTTTGCATGCGCTTCAACTCAGCAGGTGTAGAGGCACCTTGTGATTTACTCAATCTAAGCTTATCTTGCATGGGGATACTTCCACGTTTGGAATTCTCCATGTGAAAACGCTTTAAGATTTTTTCAATATAAGCACTTTGACATAAGCCAATCAACCGTCGTGATCTATCTCTGTAGATCTTGATTCCAAGAATATATGCAGCTTCACCTAAATCTTTCATAGCAAAACACTTTCCAAGGTAGGATTTTACATCTTGTAACATTGGAATGCTGTTTCCCATGATCAATATGTCGTCGACATACAAGATTAGGAAAGTAACATTACTCCCACTAGCTTTTAGATATACACATGGCTCATCAGCATTTTGACTGAAACCAAATTTCTTTATTTCATCATCAAAACGCTTATTCCATTGCCTTGATGCTTGCTTAAGCCCATAAATGGAACGTTTCAGCTTGCATACTCGGTTTGGATATTTTGGATTGACAAAACCTTCAGGTTGCTCCATGTAAACCTCTTCATTGAGATATCCATTGAGGAAGGCAGTTTTGACATCCATTTGCCAAATCTCATAGTCATAGTACGCGGCTATGGCTATAAGAATCCTAATAGCTCTAATGTCTGCAACAGGTGAGAAGGTTTCCTCATAATCAATCCCTGGGGTTTGAGTATAGCCCTTCGCCACAAGACGAGCTTTATAGGTGTGTACAGCTCCATCCATGTCGGTCTTTTTCTTAAAGAGCCACTTGCTACCAACGGTTTTGCCATTAGGAGGAAGTTCAACCAAGATCCAAACTTCGTTGTCTTTCATGGATTGCATTTCCACATTCATAGCATTAAGCCATTTATCAGACTCAGGGTCTAACAATGCAGCTTTATAGTTAGCGGGTTCACCGAGATCCCCTAACTCATGTTCCTCAGCATCGATGTATAAACACATGATCTGTAGGGACGTCGTGACTTGGTGGACCTACGAATGAGGAATGATATCACGTTTGAGTTTCATATCTCTTTACTAGATCTATCCTCTGTATGATTTTAAAGCTAGTGTCTATATAAATGACACACTTCTCTCTTTCTTTCTTTAATAATTACAATATCCCTAGACTTCCCACTGCCCTTCTTGATTTATAAGACTATTCTCAAATAAATTCAGCATTCCGAGCAACAATAACTTTGTTCTCGGGTGGGCAGTAGAAGAAATAACCCATTGTTTCCTTTGGTATCCTATAAGGATACAACTTAATAGACCTTCATGGGTTCTTAACGTTGTCAAGGCTTGGTAAGAGTATCGTGCGCTTAACAAGCGCCGTCACAACCCCAGAACACACACACACACAACCACAACGCGCGCGCGTTATCTCAGCGCGGCGGAGAACGACCACATCAAACCCTCCACACAACCTAACTAACCCCAAGCCCCTGCGCGCGCGCCACACCACCCTCCCCTCTCTCTCTCTCTCTAAACAGCGCGAGAGAGAGCGACAAAGAGACACAATCTACACAAACCCAAGCACCCGCAACCCCTTATACCCACCCCTCCACAAGGCCGCGTTCTCTCTCTCTATTCCACATAGCCACACTGTATTTGGTTTCCACCTTGAATCGTTCCATGAACTCCTCGATGGTCTCTCCGTCCCTTTGCTTGATATTATGGATTTTGACGGGATCTTTGACGTACTTCTTTTGCTGCATGAAGTATGCTAAGAAGGCTGCTTTGAGATCCTTGTATCCATCTATGCTCTCCGGAGGGAGCTCATCGAACCATACTCTTGCGGCCCCTATTAGGGTAGAATTGAACATATGACACCATGTAGGCATTGCCCAGCGTTCCACCTGTGCCGCCGCTTGGAAATTTTTTACGTGATCCTCTGGGTCCCCTGTTCCGTCATAGGTCTTCACGTTGTTAGGCATTCGTGTTTTTCGTGAACTTTTGAAATTACGGATTCGGGGTGTGAACGGATCCACCTCTTCACATATCCAGGGCACCGCCAAGTCATCATCATCCGTAGACTTGTGCCTTTTTGACTTTGACTTCCAATGTCTTCCCTCGTTGGTGCCGCCCTCTGATACGCGGGATAATGGGGATTCACTTCCCCTCCCTCTTTTCACATAATGGGAGCGGTCTCTGTTACGGGAGCGATATCCGTGTTTGGTCCTCGTCCCGTAAGAGGAGCGGGTATTATGGTATGATTCTTCGACGTCGCGGGAGCAGTCTCTGCTCCGAGGACGATCTCTGTTATAAGAGTCCCGCCTGTGAGGGCGACTTCTACTGTGAGAACGATCCCTGGAGTTTGCCCTGTCCGGTCCGGATTTAATAGTGCTTGGCGAGTAAGTATCACTAAGCCGGTCGAATGCGCTCTGCCTTCGATGACCTAGTCGGTCAAGCACATGTCGATCATTGTATCTCAAGCGGTCCCGCACTTTCAGTCTCTCTGATGGGTTACGGTACCTTGCAAACAAGGTCCTGACACTTGAGTTTTGAGAGCCTTCTCTTATTCTTCTTTTCTTGGGACTTTCTCCGAAGTCCAGCCTAGCATGGACTTTTTTTCGCTTGTTACGGCGAATCTTGTCCATAATGACCGGCAGGATATCCTCGTAATGCTCTTCACAGAAATCCTGGATGTTAACTCTGGGTGTGGCATCCACATCTTTTGGCGTCTTTTCTTTGGTTGCGGGTTTCGTGACAGTAGTCACAATGGGGGTTGTGTTAGCCATCGTGCTTATTTTTCTGAGAGTAATTCCTAGTGTTTGGTCCCACGAATGGCGCTAACTTATTGATACAAAAGTTAGGTCGGGTCTTGTTTGGTCCGAATAGGCTGCTATTCGGGTATGAAGTGCCTTGTTCTTGTACCAAGTGAATTTGTTTGAAGGACCCTGCACAAGGAATAAAACACCGTTAACCTTATCATGGGAGCAGATCCCACGATTAGCATCCGGCATGAGAGTAAGTATATAACTTTGAGAGAATAATTGAATGTAATTGGGGTTTGTAAGATACCTGTATTTATAACAATTGCGTTCCTTTTATAGGCTGAATAATCCCTAGGGTTTTCATAACTTTCGGCCCAAGATACGGCCGATATCGTAGGGATTCGGAATTATCCTAACCGATTTAAATAAGTAAAGCGTATCTCTTATTTGATTATGTTATCCTTTCTTAGGCCACGGACAGCGTGCTTAATGCCGCGACCCGTAGGTCAAGGAGGCCGTGACCGCGATGGTGCGTGAGCCGGAGGCCCTTTAGGCTACTAAGCCCATAATAGTATGAGTGTGTCGGGCCGATCCATACTATACATCATCAACTACAATTATAAGCAGAAACAAAATAGAACCTAAATATCAAGCATTTTTCGTGGAAGCTCGACATAACTTGGTGTATGTAAAGTACACA
>BQNB010138584.1:2708-14054 GCA_026074375.1 Tanacetum coccineum | reverse complement strand
ATAACTTGTTTCTTTGACCAAAGACTTTGACCATGACCATCCCTAAAACCCTCCCATTGTCCCCTCGACTGAATTTCCCCCCCTTTGACCATTGACCCTTCTTGAGAAAGTTTTGACCAATACTTATCCTATATATACATGTATACTAGTGATTCAAGCATAAAACACTTAGTAAAAATCAAACACACTCTCCCTTTTTGCTCCTTTCATGCCACGGCTCAAACACCCCTCTATAACAAATCCATACTAAATTTTATACAACCTATACACTTCTATACACATCTATCCTAAGACATTCTAAGGTGTTTTCAACCATTGAATCACCATTTACAAGTAATAATCAAGAAAAGGAAGCTAGGGTTTTTATTAAGAAAACAAGGGTTTTCTTAAGTGCAAGCTTGGATTCTAGGGCTAAACAAGGGTTTAGCATTTGTTTATCATCATCTTCACACATCCTAAGGTCTACTAGAACTCTTTATATTCTTGTAAATTTTCATTGTTATGCATATGTTATATCTATTTTAGTTGAATCACCATTTAAGTTTTTATTCATGAAAATGAAGTTTTCACTTGTAATGGTCATTTTGTATACTCATATACATGTGGTGTTATTACTTATATCATACTAAAAAGGATAAGAAAATATTGTATTAAGTTGTTTTGGTGTAAAAATGATTATGGGTTAATTAGGGTTTCATAATATGTTTCAAGTTAAAGAAATACATAAGACAAGTTAAGGTTAATTATAGACTTATATGGAGGTTATAAGATCATTAAAATGAGGTTATATCATGATAAGAAAACATGTACACTTATGGTTTATAAGAAAAATGGCTACATATGAACTTGTAGTAAAATGATTTATTATATAAAGTTATGACTTATTTAGTATTATTAAGAACTTGGTAAGTTGGACAAAAAGGACATTGATGGACTATGGACTTAATATATATATGATATAATACATATATATAAATTGTAAGATTTGTGGTGAAATACAAAAGTGGTAAATAATGGAAACAAGGGTTAACTATGGACTTATCAAAGTCATGTAAATATTCTGTCCAAATTCGTGTATATGTATACTTGTAATATGTTTTTATAAGATAATACATTTCACGACGATTCCGAAAAGGTATGAAACTTGTCAAACGGATTAATAACAAAAAAGTTACGTCAAAAACGAGTTATACGCTAATTAAACGGAGTTTATAAAATAACTTTTATAGAATTTATACCAAACAGCAAGTTTGATATTTTTACCAATTAAAACACATTTTTAGGATTCCAAAATGATAAGAATCGCAATTTTTCGATTTATAACAAAGAAGTTATGAATTTTGCGAGTTTTCGGTAATTAAAAGTTTATAAAAATAATTTTATAAACTATGAACAGTAAAAACACTATCATTCTTTCAATACTAATCATTCAATTAGGGTTTATTATCTTGTGCTTCTTTTCTTTCTTTTTTGTCCATCTATATAATCTGCTAAGGGTATGTTCTTTATTCGACATCGAGGTGATCCGTTCTAGTATCGAGGTTGTAGGCTATCAAAACCTACAAGTAGTATCAGAGCCTTGGTTCGAAGGTTTATCGATAATAGGTTCGAAGTCGTTAAAGGTTGTTACTGTTTCGGTTCGTAAACAATAATGGAAGCAACAGGGAGATCGACTAAAAAGGGTTGCTCTGTTTTTGTTTTCTTGTCGACGTCAGACGAATAAGACTAATAGTAGCAGAATTTGTTGAATAAAAAGTCAACATCAGGTATATTATTAAATTGAGTCATTTGTTTCTGGTGGGAAGAAACAAAAGGTTTAATACTCGTATTTAATAATAAAAGGTATAATATTGTTTATTATATATAACAAAGTGGTTACTTTTGTTATATTTATATAAATTAAAAAAAGGTGATTTTATTTGAGATATACTTGGCATTACTCACTCAAGGTGAGTTCATAGCCCCACGTTTTACATGTTTTTGTTTTATAAAGTTTTTGGGGTGAAAAACATGCAATGCTTTACAATTGGACACAAGTGGGTTAGTTTCTTGTTAGATTACGTTTTTGCCATAATCATTTGCGGGATTAGAGAGCGAAATGTTATAAATAGATCTATTTGGGTTTGACATCCCCTTTTGGGTGATTAGCTATCACTGGACAAACGAACGTATACCATGTCGAATATAGGATGTTGCGGGTTAGAACATCACCACGGGAAATGTAGGCCATTAATTTGGTATTCATACACGTCAAGCTTCAGTGTCATGAGCTTAGAGCAACGTAATTACATTTATATGATGTCTGCATCTGTTGCATTATCATACACATGGGAAATCTTGTGGTCCCTACAATATATGTTTAATCAACCTATGAATACAACCAACATTATTGTTGATGTTTTTAAAGAAAGCAATGTTTATCAGGGGATCAATAAGCACAGAGGTGCTATGATACATAGGTGGTTTTTATTTTGGATGGTCTTGCATTAAAGATTTTGTCGCATATCTAATTGTTAATCTGTTTATGGGTGCTGGAAAAATATCTTTGTATTTGAATCAGTAGAACAAGTTAACAGGCACGGGCTTATAGAACAAAGTATACTTTGAGTTAAATCCAATGTCTGCTTATTCGAAAACAGACCTTTTTGTCGTTCTTATCTAATATAAAGTATTGTCCCGTGCCGTCAAGCCAGGCGTGTGATCATAGCAGCGTGTTATTGATCTGAGAATAACACGCCCCGTACCCTATATTCCGCTGCGACCCAATTTGGGGGTGTTACAGATTGGTATCAAGAGCCAAGGTTACTAGAGAAACGCAGTCAAATGTTTTTTGCTGGACTATAACCCGTTTTTTCCAAACCAACGAATTCATACAACGGGGTTACACACGGGACAATACATATGTGCATACATTCATGCATACACTACTTGCTGCATTAGTTGGTTGGACTAGATGCATTCATATTTAATATACAGGTTAGAATTATAAATGTATATTACTATAAGAGCCTTATATTAAATACTAATATAAGCTATTTTGAATTTTCAGATTCAGTCATGTCGGATTCGGATGAATCAGGGGTTACACACACAGAGATCTCCAGTCCATATGAGGACTTATCGGATATAGGTTCACCTAGAGCCGATGACCATGAGTTCCCAGAGCCACCTTACATGCTAGAGGACCCGTACGTAGAGGCCGCTCTTCAGGCACCACCCTCTCCCGATTATGTGCCAGGCCCGGAGGAGCCTGAGCAGGCACCACCCTCACCAGATTATGTTCCAGGTCCGGAGCATGATGATGACGAGATCATTGCTGAGGACCAGCCGTATGCTGAGGATGCCTCACCCATTGCACTATCACCTGATTATGTTCCGGAGTCTGATCCTGAGGCAGACCCGGAGGAGGATGACGATGAGGACCCTGAGGAGGATCCTATCGACTATCCTGCTGATGGAGGAGATGACGAAGATGATGAGATGGACATCGAGGAGGAGGAGGATAATGATATGGACATCGACGCCGATGAGGAGGATGAGGATGATGAGATGGATGTTGAGGTTGACGAGGAGGCGGAGGAGGAGCACTCAGCTCCTGCCTTAACTGTAGTTGTTTGCTTACCAGTATACTGCCCCCATTGGCAGAGGAGACAAATGATCCGTTTGAGACTTGATGAGTTGCGGCCACATCCACCACCTCACCCTGCATATAGTATGGACAGCTAGGATTTAATATTCCTGAGCTTTTACCTATACCAGCATGGTCTGATTCTGAGGTTGCCAGACTGCTTGCTATATCTTCCCCACCAGCATCACCACTATCTCCATGGTCTTCATCACCACCCCAGATTCCTTTCCCACTGCCACCCCCGATACCATCTCCACCATTACCACTATCACCACCCTCACCTGTATTATCAGCACCACCTCCTAGTCCTATTCGTTCATTGGGCTATCGAGCTGCCATGATTCGGATGAGAGCTGAGGCTGCAGCTACTTCCCATTCTCTACCATTACCACCACCCTTCATACTCTCCCCTACCAGACCAGATGCACCACCACCCATGCCCACATCAGCTCCTACTTCATTACCACCATTGTTGTTACCCTCTGCCAGTCATAGAGAGGATAGACCCGAGGTTAACCTACCACCTCGGGAGAGGTTAGGTATAGCTCTTGGTCCCAGATACGAGGTAGGAGAGAGCTCCGCCGCTGCTGCTGCTAGACCAGCTGGAGGTCTTAGGGCAGATTACGGCTTTGTTGCCACTATGGACAGGGAGATCAGGCGTGACCCAGAGAGATATGTTGGATATGGGATCACGGATTCGTGGGATGAGATTGTTGAGACCCTACAGGGAGCTCCAGTTAGTACTGACACAGAGTTGGGTGCACACGTGAGAGAGTTTGAGTCTATGGTTAGGCGAGACACAGATGAGATCTACACGATGTTAGATGATGAGCAGGGTCAGAGACAGCTGTTGGCCGGTCGGGTCAATATATTGTTTAGAGATAGACGTGCACATGCACATACACGACTTTTGATGGAGACTGAGGCTAGGATGTCTAGAGAGGCTTGGGGACGATCTATGGATGCGAGTGATCTTGCGCGTGCAGAGGTTATGTCACTACGCACCACAGTTCATGCACAGATGACAGAGATCACAGAGTTACAGTCAGCAGATCGTAGTAGACGGAGAGCGATTTCAGATTTGCTAGAGACAGACCGCAGGAGGCGTGAGGAGATGAGAGAGTTGAGGGCTGCTGATCGTACTCGACAGCAGCAGATTATTCAGACATTGACTGTTATGCAGACACTACAGAGAGAGATGATTCCACTTCAGGGACTGGTCACCACACTGCAGGGGCAGGTGACAGCCTTACAGGGACAGGTGATGGCATTACAGGGGCAGGTTACTACATTACAGGGACAGCAGGGACCCGCTGGGGGTCCTGCACAGCCAGAGCTGCCAGAGGAGGCTGGTAGCAGTTCTTAGATTAGACATTGTTATGGCTAGTGATTTTGTATTTAGCCTACTATGTATTACGGGTTTAATCCCGGCTAGTAAGGCTTAGGGTTATTATGTTTTTTTTGTTGTAACCTAAACATTATGATCATTTTGTATCAGAACCAATCATGTATGTTTTCCAGTTATATATGGAATGGTGGTATTATGTCATGTTTATAATCGAATTTGTGATGAATGAATGTCGATTTGGTTATATCATTGTTACTTACAATTCAATTGTACATTTCACTGTGTGATGTGATCTCACTTTAGTTATCATGGATATGTCATGTCATGGTTATGATTTTATGAAATCTAACGGGTATTGTATTTTCTTGTGATTGAAGAAAATGGCACCAAAACGAGCCACAAGGTCAACACCAGTCACAACAACACCAGCCCCAACTGCAGCCACAACCACTACAGTCACTAATGCCCAACTCCAAGCTATGATTGACCAAGGTGTCAGTGCCGCTTTGGCCGCACGTGACGCAACCAGGAATGGCGTTGACAGCCATACTTCGGGAACGGGTGTCAGGGGATCTGAACGCGTTGCTAGAGAGTGCACTTACCAAGATTTCATGAAGTGCAAACCTCTGTATTTCAAGGGCACTGAGGGAGTGGTTGAGTTAACCCAATGGTTTGAAAGGATGGAGACTGTTTTCCGCATAAGCAACTGCTCGGTGGAAAATCAGATCAAATTTTCTACTTGTACACTTTTAGCAGGTGCTCTAACATGGTGGAATTCCCATGTTATGACTGTTACTCATGATGTTGCATATTCAATGACTTGGGTCGATCTGAGGAAGAAGATGACTGACAAGTATTGTCCACGAAACGAAATGAAGAAGAAAAAAAAACACTGAGGCTGAGTTGTGGAACTTGAAAGTGATAGGTTATGATGTGGTCAAGTACAAACCAACAGTTTTAAGTACTAGCAACTGCTGTGTGTGAGACATGTTCCTAATAGGAGTCAGACAAAAAATTGAAAGTATGTCGGTGGTTGCCTGACATGATCCATGGAAAACATTGTAGCTTCAAGGCCAAAAACCATGCAGAGGCATTGAAATGGCCACTGAAATGATGGACAAGAGAGTCCGTACCATTGCGGAAAGACAAGCTAAAACAGAGGAAGTTTGGGAAAACACTTCCCGAAACAATCTGAATCAACACAACAACAAAATAGGTGGAAACACCGGCAGGGCATACACTGCTGGTCTGGTGATAAGAAACAAATGGGGATCTAGGGACCCCTATGTTCAAAATGCAATTACACCATGACGGTCCGGTGGGCTCCAATTGCTTAAATGCTACCATATTGCTCACATCGCCCGTGACTGTAGGAGTACGGGAAATGCCAACAACCTTAACAACTAGAAGGGCACCGGATCGGGTCAGAAACCTACTTGTTTTGAGTGCGGAGCTCAGGGACACTTCAAAAAGGAATGTCCAAGGATGAAGAACAACAAAGGCAACCGTGGTAATCAAGCTAGGAATGACAGGGCTCCAGTGAAGGTGTATGTGGTTGGAAATGCGGGGGCAAATCCAAACAACGTGGTTGCGGGTACGTTTCTTCTAAACAACCGCTATGCTTATATCTTGTTTGATACGGGTGTCGATCGAAGTTTTGTGTCTACTGCATTTAGCTCCCAAATTGACAATCTTCGCATCTTACCCCTTTCATATTATGATGTCGAACTAGCTGACGGGGGGATTATTGGGACTAAACCTATACTTAAGGGTTGACTTTAAACTTCCTAAACCACAATTTCAACTAAACTTAATGCCTGTAGAATGGTAGTTTTGATGCCTATAATCGGTATGGATTGTTGGCGAAATACCAAGCGTCATTGTGTGTGCAGAGAAAGATTGTTCTCATTCCCTGAAAAATTAAAACTTAATCATACACGGTGATGGACAGTACCCAGGGAAATGTGACACGGATTTTAAAACATCATTTTTGCACTTAAAAAACGCAGACAGTACATGGAAAAGGGTTTTCTTTCTTTCTGGCACATGTTACTACAAAAGAGGATTTGAAGACAATCGAGAAGAAGCGACTAGAGGGACGTACCATTGTTCAAGACTTTCCTGAGTATTCTGAAGATTGTCGGGTCCTTCCTCCCGACTCGACAAGTGGAGTTTCAAATTGATTTGGTACCTGGTGCTGCACCTGTGGCACGGGCACCTTATCGATTGGCGCCTTCCGAAATGGAAAGACGTTATTGTGCAACATTGAAAAAGCTATCTGACAAAGAGCTTTATAAGACTAGTTCCTACCTTGGGGCTATAGTCTTGTTTGTCAAGAGAAAGACGGGTATTCGGATGTGCATTGATTACCGGGAATTGAATAAACTAACGGTGAAGAACCGTTATCCGCTCCCAAGAATTGATGATTTATTTGATCAGCTCCAAGGGTCGAGTGTCTACTCGAAAATCGACCTAAGGTCAGGTTATCACCAATTGAGAGTTCGAGAAGAAGATATTCCGAAGACTGCCTTCAGAAAACTTGTTTATTATGGGCTCATTACGAATTTCAAGTTATGCCGTTTGGTTTGACAAACGCACCTGCCGTATTCATGGACCTTATGAATCGGGTATGCAAACCATATCTGGATAAATTCATGATTGTCTTTATTGACGATATTCTGATATATGCTTAAGAAGGAGGAGTTGTATGCCAAGTTTTCCAAATGTGAATTTTGGATTCCCAAAGTACAGTTCCTCGGTCACGTGATCGATAGTGAAGGAATTCATGTGGATCCAGCCAAGATTGAATCCATTAAAGATTGGACATCTCCTAAGTCACCAACGGAGATTCGTCAATTTTTAGGTCCTTGTGGGTATTCCGGAGGTTCATGATGGTTTTCAAAAGATCGCCAACCAATGACTAAGCTTACTCAAAAGAAGGTCAAGTTTGATGGGGAGAATAAAACAAGAAGCAGCTTTTAATACTATTGAAGCAGAAAGTTGGGCAGTGCACCAATCATTGCATGACTGAAGGAAGCGAAGATTCTCATCGCATACTGGATGCTTCGAAGAAGGTTGGGCGCTATTGTTGATGCAGAGAGAGATAGTGATTTCTTATGTATCACGCACCCGCCAGTTGAAGATTCATGAGAAGAACTATCGACTCATGATTTTGAACTTGGTGCAGTGTGTGTTCTGCTCTCAAGATCTCGGAGATTATTCTATAGGAACTAAGTGTACGGTGTTCACCGATCACAGAGTTTGCAACATATTTTAGATCAAAAAGAGTTGAACATGAGACAATGCCGATGGTTAGAGTTGCTTAGTGATTACGATTGCGATATTCGTTATCACCCAGGGAAAGCAAATGTCGTTGCAGATGCTTTGAGCAGGAAAGAAGAGACACCACCGTTGAGAGTTTGAGCCTTAGTCTTTGACTATTAGCTTTGGATACATTCCCAAACAGATCTTAAATGCTCAGACTGAAGCGCAAAAACCAGATAACATTAAGAGTGAAGACGTTAGGGGAATGTTGATTGAAAACGCTAAATTTCCAAAAGCGATTAGAGAACAAAAGCTGGAACCACGTGCGGATGGAACCCTGTGCCTCAATGGCAGGAGCTGCGTTTACTTGTTGTTAGGTAATTGCGAACTGTGATCATGCACGAATCCCACAAATCAAAATACTCTATTCATCCGGGTTCCGACAAAATGTACCAAGACATGAAGAAGCTATATTGGTGGCCCAACATGAAAGCCGACATAGCCACTTATGTTAGCAAGTGTTTGACCTGTGCTAAGGTCAAGGCCGAACATCAAAGGCCATCAGGATTGTTGGTACAACCCAAGATACCCGAATGGAAGTGGGACAACATCACTATGGATTTTGTCACGAAGCTTCCTAAGACGTCTCAAGGCTATGACACAATTTGGGTGATCGTTGACCGGCTCACTAAGTCTGCAATTTTTACACCAATTAGAGAGACTGATCCTTTGGATAAACTTGCTAGAATATACCTAAAGGAGGTTGTCGCGAGGCATGGAATACCTGTCTCAATCATTTGTGATCGTGACCCGAGATTCGCATCCAATTTCTGGAGGTCACTTCAGAACGCTTTGGGTACTAATTTGGATATGAGTACTGCGTACCATCCACAAACAGACGGGCAAAGCGAGAGACATTCAAACTCGTCTGAGGATATGCTTCGTGCTTGTGCGATCGACTTGGAAATGGGTTGGGTTTAAACATTTGCCTTTAGTCGAGTTCTCATATATCAATAGCTATCATGCCAGCTCAAGGATGCACCATTCGAAGTATTTTTTGGTCGAAAGTGTGTTCACTATTTGTTGGACTAAAGTTGGGAAGCTCCAATACTTCGGTCAGAAACTTAATTCAATAGACACCTGGAGAAAATCATCCAGATCAAGCAAAGGATGCAAGCCGCTCGTGATCGACAGAAGAGTTACGCTGACTTGAAACGTAAACCAATGGAATTCCCAAGTCGGGATAAAAGTTATGCTTAAAGTGTCATCGTGGAAAGGGGCGTGCGGTTTTGGCAAACGGGGAAGTTAAACACCTAGGGTATGTTAGTCCTTTCATGGTGTTAGAAAAGGTTGGAGAGGTTGCTTACAAGCTTGAACTTCCAGAAGAGTTGAGCAGAGTTCATAATACGTTTCATGTATCTAATCTGAAAAAGTGTCATGCCGACGAACCATTAGCCGTTCCGTTGGATGGACTTAATTTGGACGACAAACTCCATTTTGTTGAGGAACCGGTAGAAATAGTAGGCCGTGAAGTTAACGATTGAAGCGAAAGTCCGAATCCCATTAGTCAAGGTTCGTGGAACTCCAAGAGAGTTCCTGAGTTCAGTGGGAACGTGAAGACCAATGCAGAAGATAATACTCACACCTCTTTCAACAAGACGCATCATCGTCAAGGGCTGCATCGTGAGCCTTGAGGGGGAGCACCAATGGCTCGTTTACGGGGGAATTCCTATAAACACCTGTGTTTTAGAGGCACTGACGACATCGATAAGTCCACAATGTACCTTTTGTATTGTACGTGTTCGCTTGAAATCGTAATCGTTAGGTTAAATCGCGTACGCCAAATATTATCGTTTAATGTAAAGGCATTAAACCATCAAAGTTTCATCAATCATGTGTAATATATTATTTTAATGATAAATTTTGGTCGTCGTTAATTTATTTTATTGGTTACATAAGTTAATATGTTATCGTTTAATGTACGTGTAGACGTTACCGGAAGCACGTTAATTTATTAAACGCTTCAACAAATACCCTCGAGAGTAACAATACCTAAAATTTTATTAAACTTTTGCCAGTTAAAGTTATTTTCAACTTTATACACTAGAAATTAAAAGAATATGCAATACTTGTAACTAGACATCATTTTATTTAAAAGCTACAACAAGTAACATGTATAAAATGAATCTAGATATTTTGTAAATGGTCAAAATCCAACTAGGAAACCTTTTTCCCCCCTAGCTCGGCAACAACAACACCTAGGAGTTAAAGATGGTCATTTTTCATACATCTTGGTCAATGTACTTCACTTGTCATTAAGACTTATGTTTCTTTGTTCCTTTGACCATTAACAAGAAAACAAGCCTCCTTAAAACCTTCAAATGTGTTCTTTGACCATCTATGCACCAACTTGACTAACCTAGCTCATATATACATGCATTACATAAGAGAAAGATAACATAGATACAAAACACTTAGTAAAATTTTCACAAAATCCCTCTCTTTCTCTCCTTATAGCTCACGGCTCAACCCCCCCTATAAACAATCCATACAAAATTTTATACAACCTATACACATCTATACACATCCATCCTAAGATATTCTAAGGTGTTTCCAAGCATTGGATTACCTTTTTCAAGTATTAATCAAGAAAAGTGAAACTAGGGTTTTATCTTGGAAAGCTAGGGTTTTCATTGTACAAGCTTTGGATTTCTATCTAAACAAGGGTTTAGATTACTTTGTTCATCATCATACATCATAAGGTCTACTAGAACCCTTTTATGTTCTTATAGTTTTCATTTTTATGCATATGTTGTTTCTATTTTAGTTAAATCACCATTTAAGATTTTTAACATGTAAATGAAATTATTACTTGCAATGGTCATTTTGTACACTAATATACATGTTGTGTTATTACATATATCATGTTAAAAATGATGATAAAATATTGTATCATGTTGTTTTGGTGTAAACATGATCATGGGTTAATTAGGGTTTTTATGGTTTCTTAATATGTTTCAAGTTAAAGAAATACATATGACAAGTTAAGGTTAATTATGGACTTATGTTAATGTTGTATGATTATTAATATAAGAATATAAATGAT
>BQNB010138583.1:0-12267 GCA_026074375.1 Tanacetum coccineum | reverse complement strand
TATCTCATCGCGGTAAACTGTTGGTAAATACGAAATGCAACTTTTTTAAGTGAGTAGTAATTACCATACTCCTTAATAGGCATCAAAAGAAATATCTATCTCAGCCCAACACAGACACAAACCCTTTCCGCAACCTATGCGCCGTAACTAGGGTTTCAGTAAAATGGAACATCCTCCAGAAATCCAAGAAGAGATTCTGAAAAAAGTGAGTGTGAGAGATCTGATCCGATGCAAGAGCGTGTGTAAGTCATGGTGTAAAATGATCTCTCGCCACGATTTCATAAGATCCCATCTGAATCATAGCTATCTCAGTGATCAAAGAAATAATGCATTTGGAGACAGAAGACTTGTTATCTCTAGGTGGCGCGGTTACTATAAAAATCTTCCCTATGACACTAGTGTCAAGGTCGGTGAGTTCTATGACGACCGCGGTATAATTGGTTCATGTCATGGTCTTGTATGCGCCTCCCATTCCCATGCTAATATTGTGGTATTTAATCCTTCTACAACAGAAGTAAAGAAAGTAACCGATCCCCAAATCTCTATAGATGATTTTGGTTTCTGTTGGGGTTTTGGTTACGATGAAACAACCGCTGATTACAAGGTATTCTGTGCATATCATAAAGATTGGCAAGGTACATACATTAAAGTATTAAGTTTGAGATCTAACATGTGGAAGGATCTTGGAGAAGTAGATGATTTCATTTGGCTAACTTTCAAGGGTGTCTTATGCAAAGGGGTGCTACATTGGCTGGCATTTAATACATCTTATAAGCTCATAATTCTTTCATTTAATTTATCAGATGAAACGTTTACTGCACTCCCTGAACCTGAAAATGTGTTCAACCAATCTATGATTACTGAACTGCGTTTAGGGACATTGGAAGGTTGTTTGTGTCTATTCAAACTTGAATTACATCCTAGTGACTTATGGGTATTGAAGGATTACAATAACAAGCAGTCATGGGAACTATATGGGTGTGAAAATGAGATGAAGCCTGATGCAGTTTATGCTTTAAACGTCTCGAATCTCATTCCAAATACGAGGCCGTTTCTTCATGATCCATGGTTTGGCCATATTAAGGGGATTTTAATGGCATGTTCATATGTCGAAAGTCTTGTGTCTCCACATTTTGAGAAAGAGACTGAAGAGAAAGAGACAGACAATGAGCACCATCCAGAGGAGGCAACAAGTATCATCCAGAGTCCTAACTGGTGAGTTCTATTTTTGACTACTTTTACTTTTGATGACTGTTATACATTTGTAAACGAGACTTCTATTCTTTACAGCATTATATTTGTCTGTGTTCCTTAAATACAACAATCTTCGTTATATGGGCATGGAATTTAGTTGAGCTGGTCCATATGCTATTCAAATTTTCTGCATATATAATGACCTTTAGTCAAATGGTATTTGTGGATCTTTACGACCCTTCGCTTGTGGATTTGTATCATAAGCTATACTAATATTTTCCAATTTATAACTATTTGTCTGCTAAGTGACCTCAGGCCCAATGGTATCAGGAGATCTTTACCACTCATAGGTTGACTTTTCTGATAAAAAATTACTTTTGTTTTTGCTCACTTGTTTGAGTATATCTGAGTCTGGAATGGCTTTTTGTCACCCTTTGATTTAGGTGATGCAGGAAGCTTGAAATAGGTAAATCAACATATGATCTCTTGACAATCCTCGTGCGCTGTATAGATATAGGTCATAGGAGCTGAATTGTGTTACTAACAAATTTTATGTGCTTGAAGCTATCTTATACTTTGTATCAGAGGCTTTCTTCAAGCGTATGGTAGCCATTTATTAGAATCATGTTACGCATTGCAAAATAATTAACAATTTATATGTTTACAGTATTTTTTTGACCTGCAAAAACTCCATTTTTATATTCAAGGTATGCACGCTCATTTTCAGTATATCACATAACTTCATGCTGGTCGATGAGAAAGTTGTATATGTTTAGATATTATTCATCTGATTGATATTTTAATTGCGTTCGAATTTGTGTTTGCAATCCCTGGTGGCTTTTAGTTGCTGTTTATTTTCATTTCTTCCTGTATAGCATCTCTTGTAGGTTGCATACTCATTAGTTCAACCATCGTAGCTTGGCTTTCATTCACTTCTAGCATCTCTTTTGTTTGCTCCTATTATAAAATTGTGCAAAGAATCACATCCCTTGTTTTTTTCAGGTCAGCAAAATAATCCATTACAATGCACATGCCCGTTCTGATGCTAGTACCAGTGCCAGCGTTTGATGCTGTAGAAGGTGTCAAGCTGAGACCCTGCCATGTTGACTTTCCTTGCTTTTTCTAAGACTAAACTTTTCAAAATGTGTTTTCAAGAATGTTTGTTTGTTGGATTCTTGTATGTTTTGGTTGATAGCGTTGAATGTACTTTGAAGATTGCGACTTTGTTGGATAGTTTTCGTGTGTTAAGCTTCATTTGACGTTGAACTATTGTGATCTATGTTACCCTGCTTCATATAATTCCTGTAGGCTAGCTAGTTGTTATTGATATGTCATGTTTTTGCTATTCCGGGTTAAATAATGGCCGGTCCAATAAGGTTGCATGTAATTTTGTGCCGATCAGGTGACCGAGTTGGTTGACCAACAAAGAATTATTATTCATTTCTTTATGATCATATAAGTAACTGATAGGTAATCAATTTGATTAACAACAGGTTTGTTATTACAATATTGTTAGTATAGTAGTTTAGGCGGATTTATGCATTTGAGATTTGAATACATTTCAACTGTTCTTGACATGCTCGACCCATTTGGATCGTTTTTTGAAGCCTATTTGACCCATCAAATAGTGCCGAAAGTACCACCTGCTTATACATCATAATACTTGGCATGTGAATGATATCTTGTCATTGGTAGCTTTCAAATGTCATTGGTAGTTTCCTGCTTTTAACATTGTACATGATGCGAATAGAAATGTCGAGAACTTACTTCTTGCTCACCACCAGTTCTGTAAATATATGAATATCCTACACAAAAAAACATATACACTGAAGACGTGAACGCATTAAATAATCGTTATTTATGATACTTATGAATGCATCTAAAATCATTTAGCAAGTTCTCCTTGCAATTCTTCTATAATCTTATCCTTTTCGTATATAATCCTCGTGAGCTTTTCATTTTCTGCTTGAAGCAGCTCAAACTGACATAATATGCTGGTTATTTGCACTTCAATGGCCTCGTCACTAAGCTCAAAAACGCTCTCAACAACCCTCAACACCCGCCACAAGCTCACCACCACAATCAAACCGACCCCAACCCTTTCCATCAAAATCTCGGACACCAATGCTCCAATCAAAACCACACCATCGGCTACCAACCCTGGCCGTTTAAAAAATGAACTCCCGCACCCAACAACTAATGCCACACTCTTTGTAGCAAGAATTATCAAGATTCCAACTCCTACCCAATGGTACCAAACATCTACTTTCTTGCTAATTCTCTTACTTGGTGGACAAGAAACTAGAGTTTTCGAGAGCTCAAGAACTACCAAAACAAGATCAGCTAGGATCAACGTGATAGCGATGACATGAACGGGCGTTGATTCTAGGAAACTTGTCAAGTGGTTTTGCCAAGGAGGTTTGTTGTTGGAACTTTGTTTAGTAGATCCCGAGAAAAACTCCCATTTTCGCCTTCTCTGGCATGATTTGATGAGATTTTCGATTGATATTTGGATCGTGTCGGTTGATATTAGTGCAGTGGGGGGAGATTGTGGTTTTTGGGTTTGAATGTGAGATAAATCCATTGATGGAAAATCAAATATGTATGTAGCAAAAGGTGGCATATGGTAGGAATTAATAATTAGAGTATGTTGCATGTTATTTGTATGAAAAGTTTTATATTAGGTTAGCATGATTAGAAGGCAAGTAAAAGCAAAAATTTCTAAGCTTAGAGCCATTGGGTGATTGGGCTTTGAAGTCAAGTTGAGAACTTATTGTCATCAAGTTATGGGTGAATTTTGTCAAACTTGTATTTTATCACTATTTATGCAAAATTATACGTAAAATAAAACTTATGAAATAAACAAATGTATCAGTATATGTACATGTCTCATTTTTGTCTTCTTTTTTTCTCATATTTATAGTGTAAGATGTCAACCAGGGCTAATTTTATTATCATTTTCTTACTAGAATTTGGCCATATTCCAACGTAAGATCAACCTATAATACTATATATGAGAAATTAATATGAGCTTGGGTGGTGTTAAAAGATGCACAGACGGGTTATATTGTAGGCCAGACTACCAAAGTAAAGCCCAAACTTTTAAGGCCCAGTTTTAATAAAGCCAGAGATTTCTTTTACAGAAAAGTACGGGTGTCGATCGGTTCAGTTATCGGGTTGTTCGGTTAAAAAAAATCAGATCAAATGGAACCGAACAAGAATTCAACTGAACCGAACCAAAAACCGAATTTGAATTCGGTTTGGTTTTCGGGTTGATTCGAATAACTCGAATTAAACTAATTATTTAAAAAAAATAAGAATTACACAGATATATAGAAAATTCATTTCAGGCATAAAAAGTTATTTTTTTATATTTTGATAAAATTTTTGTGGTTTTTTTTTTACTTTTATGAATATATAAAAAAATATATATATTTACATAAATTTGTTTTTCGGTTTTTCTGCTCACCCAAAAATCGAGTATTACGCGGAAAAAATCACTATATATGTACGTATTAGTAATTAGTAGGATATTCCAAAAAAACTCAATCGCCACTAGATCGCTAAAAAACCCTAAATTTACATAAAAGTTATGGGTTTACATCAATCCAAATTCAAAGACGAGCTTTTGTATAACCAAGTCCGTTACGGTTTTTCTGAAGGCATTAAAACGCTTAGTAATGCAGGCGCTTCTCTTGAGGTATATAAATTGCTTTCACCTTTTTGTCATCGTGTATGTTCAGAAATATATATGCTTTCAGTTACTGTATTATTTACCATTTGTAATGTAGTAACTATTTACGAGACTTAAAACCATGACGTCAGCGTTTTATACATATACGTTTACATACGATGACAAAAAGGTAAATATTTTAAAGTGTACAACGCCCAATTCCCACACCAGTGCGGGTAATGGGTAAGTAGGATGTAGACAGTTATACCTCTACCCGATGGTAGACAAACTGCTTCTATGTGGCAAGGCGACAAGAGTGTGTGTATATATATGTGAGCAAATATGCTAGAAATAATATTTTATACTACTATGCTACTTCTAAATGGAAAATAGAGCATGTTTTTTTTGTTATATATGATTTAAAGAAGGTGAACGTATCTGAGTACTTATTTGTTTGTTTGTTTTTTTCTTCTTCTTCTAATTGAACTTTGTTGTTGTTTGTGGTCTAGTGGAGGGATATGAATGGAATGACGCCTTTAATGGTGGCTTCGATGAATCCGCAACTATATGATGTTGCGAAAACATTGATAGAGTTGGGTGCTAAGGTGAATGCCAAAAGTCTGGGTGCGTTATTTTGTGCTCATTTGCGTCTAAATGTATGGTTGTATACTTCTAATATTGTTTTCACTTTGGGAGATAAATTCTTTCAGGCTTTCATTATTCTGGAACTGCTCTGCATCATGCTGCAAAAAGAGGCTTAGACCAGACGGTTAAGCTACTCCTTTTGAATGGCGGTGAGTTGCTGCTACTTAAAGCCGGCAGTTACTTTTATTACTTGTCACTTGCTTGCTTAGACAATATTAACTATCTTGATTTCAGCAAATGCGTTGGTCATGAACTCTGACGATCAAACCGCACTTGATCTTGCAAGAGTCGAAGGACATAGCAATGTTGTCCGTGCAATTGAGGTACATATACACTTCACACTTGCATATTTTTTTTCACTATATAATTTCTAAGTTCTAATGTTTGATTGGTTAATTATCTAATATTTTATGCAACTCTTGTAGAACCGTATCTGCTTATTTTCTGGCTGGCTGCAAGAGTTTTATTGCCCAGGGCTGCTATTTTCTAGATACGTGTAGGTATTGCATTCTACTGCTTTATGCTAGCATTGTCTTCTACATAGAGCACTACATCTAGAGCGTTTAGAGATAGTCCTGTTTGTTATAAGGTATTTGGAATATCGATCTATGTCTTTGGTATGTCTCACTTTCAATCCGTCCATTTTGCTGATGAACTTGCAGGTGGGTAGCTGTAGTACCATGTGGATCTCGTATACTTATAAAGCGTTGCAATTTGGAACTTGCCATATATGCTGGTGCACAGGTATATTTGTTTGCATCTGCCACTTTAACTAAACATTAGAAGACGACAACAGCTAGTCAAACTTAAGAATTCGAGATGTTTTCACTTCTCCGTTCAGAAACATGATATTGCCAATATTTAGAAATATAAACTTAAGAATTCGAGAACTTTGATCACTGTTTTCGTTACATGCTTTCATTTGAGAAGTTGGACTTCACTTCTAATGTTGCAATATTTTTTTAATGAACAAACAGGATGCCAGACCTCGCACAATTGTTCCACTTCGGTATGCTAGAATGGATGAACCAAATTTCAACCATCCTCTTCCTGCAGTGATCATTTCTAGTTCCAACGGTAATTTCTCGTCCCAATTTAGTTAGATATATTGATAGTGCCACATAGAAATTGTACTGTTTTATGTTATTTGTTTATCTTATATATGTAAAGTCCCAAGATGCTAAAGAAGGAAGAGATAAGTTTGGCGTAAGTTTATTGAGTTGACATCAGCTTAGTCATCCCACATATATGCCAAATTAAAAACATTCCTAGTTATAAGTATATATTAATCTCTTTTCGCATAATATACTTGAAGTCCTCATAAACCTCTACTATGGACATAATTAACACGTGAGAATATTCTACTATGCAAGTAGAATAGATACGATAGTAGATCTTAAATTTTTTAATAGCATATCTTGGGACATGATGGCTTCATTGTATTAGGTTTGGTAGGGACAACGCTAAGATATGTCACTTGGCAAATGTGTTACTAGCTATATGTTTATACATGCTTGAATGTGTTCATCATCATTATATGTGATTGGTTATGTGTTTTTATCCTCAAAAAAAGAAGTGTAGTATGTGTAGATGTATAAGTACCTTTTACAATCAAAGTAGAATCCTTTATGTTTGCCTAAACCCGAGTTTATTGTCAATTGCAGAATCCTGCATCATACTTGCAGCAGTTAATAAGAATGAAAAGAAGCAATTGCAGCAGTTTTCAAATGCTTGCAAAGGGATTCCTCAGGTATGATCATCTTCTTGATGCGCCACAATCTTTCAAATACTTGCTTAAAAGTTCCAATATTACTGTACTTTGTAGCTACTATAGGAGGTGGCAAAATTTCGGGCCAGGCATTTTGGGTAAACGGTCAAAAGGTAATTCTGCATTGGCAGAAACACTATTTGTCAAAAAATTTAAGTTTGGTAAATATTACTATTAAAATTTTAATTTCTTAACAATATTTGGCAGTTTAGAAACTCAACAAAATGAGTATCAACCTATTCATAAAAAGTTCGAAATTGCCACCTTTAATTCTACCCGTTAGCTTTCTACCATATGGTATTTTAGTTCAATAGCATTTTCAATCTGCTAGGTGTTTTAGATAAACATGATACTTACATCAGCATGCATATCTACACATCTCAGGTCAATCAAGGTACTAATGTTGGACGACCAGCTGCCCACACAATAACTGCAGAGGACCCTGCTGATCTATCCGAGACTATACCTGCTCCTACCACAGGCCAGAAGGAGAAAAATGGCAGTGACTCTTCATCATGTCTTATATGTTTAAATGCGCCAGTTGAGGGAGCTTTCATCCCATGTGGTCACATGGCTGGATGCATGGCATGTTTGACTGAAATTAAAGGCAAAAATTTGCGGTGCCCTATTTGTCGTGCCAATATTGATCAAGTTATACGGCTTTACGCTGTATAGGTTTGAAGCTAGATCTGGTTTACTGGATGGCAAGTTTTCTTCTTGGTTCAATCAGGTTATGTTGGGTGGGGTGGTTGGGTAAGGGGTCAAATGGGCTAGGTGTACTTAAACAATGTTATCAGGACTAATCAATATGTCAAGAAAATAGGTGTGGTCTATAAGGCATTGGGGGTGCTGTTCTATAATCTTGTGAAGCTTTTTAAAAATATATTATTACAATAATATTACAAATTTATTTATTAAAATTAAAAATGCTGTATCATGAAGAATAGATTTGGGTGACTTCCAGCCTGCTTAACCCATTTCTGTGTAGTTTTTGTATTCAACCCGTTTTTGGTAAAACATAACCTATACTGACTAGTTCATTGGTAAACGATTTTTAAATTGGCATCTCTCATCAAACCCATTGGTTTGGTTCATTGTTATAGCGGCGATGTGATATGCCATTTGATAGAATTTCTTTTTGGTTTGATAGAAGTTTTTTTTAATAGTAACGAGTTAAAGTACTATCGGGGAGGTATACTACTTTAAATTCTTCGGCTGTCAATCAAATGACATAATCACATCTTCATCCCTCTCGTAAGCAAGCCAATAAATAAATTCATTTATCGCTACACAAGTTTCATGAAACGTAACTGAACCTTGAGGTTGATCCATAGATAAGCTTCTCCAAGCCCCTGTACTTAACATAAAAATCTCAACTTTTAAAGGGATGGAAGCATTACTTTTAGAACCACCATGCCGGGCAATATTAACAAAAGCTTAGGGTCACTTGTATGAGGACAAACCCCAAAGCCAATCATAGCTTGGTATCTATGCCCATCGAACACATTAGGAACAACAATAGAAACTGATTTTCTAATTGCAGGATTCCAAAGAATATAGCTGTATTCGAATATGAAACAACTGAGTCGTTACTAAAATTGTAAAAGCAGAACAAGCCTTTAGAGTAACCGATTATACTTGGTTCTTTAATATTATGATAAACCAATATGGGAATAGTCAGGGAAAGCTTTTGTTATGGGAAAGTATGATCATCCGCTATCAAAACATATTGCACATAAAAATTACTATCAACTCGATCTTTATAACTTACAAGTATATGATGTTGCGGCCGAGGGTGGCGGATATGGTAATTACGAATAAACTTAGAGCTATCGATGAGAGAATTCCATGGTTTTGAAACTGATTTGAATCGAATCAATGATTTGACCGAAGTCTTTTTATGATTTCCTCTTGGAATTTGAAAGGTATGTATCGAATTTGAATTCAGTTCGGTTTTTGGGATGACCCAAATAACCCGAATTACATCATTTATATCACTTAGCCTAACTACCGTTCCAAAAAGCCGACTTTTTGAATTTTTAGAATGCTTTAACTAGAAACCGTTCCAAAAAATGTGTTCCAAATAATCCTTTTGTAGTAGTGTTGGGTGCATCATTAAGGAACCGATGTGGTTCCAATTCCTGGAGCCACAAAGGTTGAAAACGTTAACCAAAATATTGGAGCTTTATCTGTAAAGCTAACATCAGAGGAGATAAAAGAACTTGAATCATTTGCCTCAAGTGATGTAGTGAAGGGAGAGAGGCACAAATCTATGCAAATGACTTATTTGTATTCAGAGACGTCTCCATTAATTGTCGTCATGGAAAGGTTATTAGGAATGTTTGATGTGTATTTCTAAAAGTACAAACATGATCAATTAGTAGACACAATAAACGAGTTACTCAGCACTTTACGTCGTTACTTACTTTCATGTATAAGCATGCCCAACTACTCGGCACTTATATTTACCTGCTCATATGTATAAGAATCCCCAATTATTTCAGTTTACTCCTATTAATTATCAACTTTTTACAAGTTTAGCACAAGATTAAAGCACACTAAGTGAATTACTCGCTTTAATACACATTTTAGAGAATATTACATTTAATATTCACGATTTTACAAAAAGGGTCGTTTACATGTAGGGGACTATATTGTTGGCGGTTTCAGCTGTAATTCACAGTTAAAATCACTAAGGTATACATCACTCACACACATTCCACTGTCATATGATTAGAACTTCAAAAGGAAATAAAAGAAAACAAAAAATATCTTCAATAAGTTACACTAGTGCAAGAAAAATAATTGTGGCTCCTCATGAGATAGCACGTTGTCAATTATGGAGAAAAAAGTACTATGAGTAACTAATTAGCATATCTAAAATAATTAGATTGACTGTCAGATCGATATTATATGTATTTAACTACAACACAATACTACACGTACAAAAAACCTTGGCACACACACAAACCTCAAACATTTCATTAACTTCACTTAATCTGCATCATAGTTGCACTTCATATCCATACCTCTTTACCTTCCATGTTGACCCCAATAGTGATATGTTCTTAGCTTCACATTTTGCAGTATTGAATTAATTTCGTCCTCATTCTGTGTCAAACTAAATACTGCCATCTCAGTGATCAAGCAAAAGTAGAGTTTCCGTGTAGGAAGTCGCTACGGATGAGAATAGTCTTGCAGAAATACCTATATCGATGTGTTGTGAATTGGGTTCATAAATAAAAAGTTTAGGCTTTCTAAAACTATAGATATCTAGCATTTCAATTATAGGTTCACCATTCCTTCTAAATCCAAGTACACGTTGTATTGAAAAATTATGTGTGTCAATGCTGAACAACATTGTAAACGAGTTTGGAACACCATGCTTCAACATCCATACATCATAACTGTGTTTTCCAGCATTATAATTGTATTCAAGCATAACAAGAGACTCCTTTAACTCAAATATAAACAATTCATCGTAGTTGTTGTGTGTTATACTATCGGGGATGTATACTACTTTAAGTTCTTCGAGTGTCATATCAAATGACATAATCACACTTTCATCCCCCTCGTAAGCACGCCAATAAATAAATTTATCTATAGCTAAACAAGTATCATGCAACGCAATTGAACCATGAGGTTGATCAATAGATAAGCTTCTCCAAGCCTGTGTACTTAGTGTAAATATCTCAACTTCTAAAGGGACCGAAGCATTACTTTTAGAACTACCATGCTGGGCAATCTTAACAAGCTTAGGGTCACTTGTATGAGGACAAACCCCAAAACCAATCATAGCTTGGTATCTATGCCCATCGAACACATTATAAGGAACAACAATAGAAACTGATTTTCTAATTGCAGGATTCCAAAGAATAGCTGTATTCGAATCTGAAACAATCGAGTAGTCACGATAATCGTAAAAGCAGAACAAGCCTTTAGAGTAACCGATTATACTTGGTTCATTAATAGTATGAAATATGGGAATAGTCAGGGAAAGCTTTTGTTGTGGGAAAGTATCATCGTCCGCTATCAAAACATATTGTTCATAAAAGTTCCTATCAACTCGATCAGTATAACTTACAAGTATATGATGGCGCAGCCGAGGGTTGCAGATATGGTAATTAGCGATAAACTTAGAGCTATCGATGAGAGAATTCCATGGTTTGGAAACTGATCTGAATCGAATCAATGATTTGACCGGAAGTGTTTTTATGATTTCCTCTTGGATTTCGAAAGGTATGTAGTCAGACATTTAGATTTTTGGAAGCACTTGTTAGGTTTTTGTAACGAGAGAATGATGTGAAATAGAAGATGAAAAAAAACTAAACATGACGTTTATATAATCTTCTCGGCTATAAAACCCTCATGCATGAGATTGGTTAAGTTTTGGGTCATTGTGCTTCTTATGCTATGGCCCCATATACAAAATGGGCAAATTTAATGCGTAACTTGTAACATGTAAAGTGGTACTTAACTACACATATTTTTTTGATATATTATACGTTTTACACCTTATACTTACCTAAACTTATGTCTTATAAGTAAAATGCTACTTGTTTTTTGGTTAAATGGGTTTATTTTAAGTAAAGATACAAGTCTACCAAGTACAAACTCAGATACAACACTTTGAATGTTAAGAGCATGATGTTTTGACACTCGGCTTTCCATCTACATCTTGCGAAAAAACATCTACAATCACGTTGGCAAATACACAACGCGACATTTCTTCATGTGATCGAGAACAACACAAAAGAAATTCCCTTTAAACCAAACCAAACCAAACATTGAACGTGTTGTATTAGAAGTGTAAAACTTATAAGTCGTTTTTATTAGACCACAAGTTAATTAATTAAGCAAGCTTTAGTCAAATTAAGCTACTTGAGCTGAATGCAAAAGTGTTGATTGTTAGGTATTTTCTTAGTCCATGAGGATTAAGAGCCCAACACATTGGGGCCCATCTTGGGTCCATTTAGTTCTTATTTAG
>BQNB010138582.1:5757-13257 GCA_026074375.1 Tanacetum coccineum | reverse complement strand
GATTATTCTTTAATTTAATATTTGAAAATTTTTGCTATATGATAAAAATACGCTACTTCTTTAATTTTTATATAGTAAAATAAAATCAATAATAAAAAATTATAAATAATAATTAAAAAAAAGAAATTAGATCATAAGATTATAAAAAAAAAAATACAAAAAACGAAAATATATGAAGTAAATAAACTAAAATATAAAAATTAAATAATTAAATTAACCAGTGACAGATTTATTAATAAATTAAAAAAAAATTATAAAGATGATCAACTACCTTAAACGTTTAAAAAAAGGGAAAGATAAAAATATGAAATAGCAAAACAATTGTAAGATAATAAATATATTAAAAGAATTATTATATTATATTTTATCATAAAAAAAAAAATGACGAATTCAATAAAGAACAAAGAATAGAAAATATAATAAAAAGTGAAAATATAAGATAGTAAATAAAAAATAAGTATACAAAACTAAAAATAATCAAGACAAGATATTATATAAGAGAAAAAAGTGCAAAAATATAAAAAATAACGTACTGAAAAAGAAACAAGACGAAAAAGAATAGAATATAAAATATACTATAATAAGACGATATAAATTATAATTAAAAGAATAAAAGAGCAAGAAGATAAGATAAAAAAAGAAAAAGATTAAAATTATTAACAAAAATAATAGATAAAAAAAAAAAAAAATAAAAAAATAAAAAAAAAACAAAAAAAGTAACTAAATAAATAGAAGAAAAACAAAAGAAAAAAAAAAAAAAAAAGAAGATAGAAAAAAAAAATATATTAAAAAAAAATAAAAACAAAAAAAAAAATAACTAAAAATAAAATTAAAAAAAAAAAAAAAAAAAAAATAAATAATATAAAAACACATAAATAGTAGATTAATACATAAAGAAATAAATAAAGAATCAAAATAAAAATTAAATAAACAAATCGATTTATATATAGATCATGGGTAGATAAGATTAGTTTGAGGTTTATCTTGAGGAGATGAGTACGACAGTGCATGACACATTTTCATGTGTCAAATCTGATGAAGTGAGAGATATGGAAGGAGGATGTAATTTGCATGTGCATAGGTGAGAGATCAGACAGGTCGAAAAGAGAACTATCGTTTTTGGTCAAAGGAACCTTGTAAGAGATTATGGATCGAGAAATTAAGAAGTTTAAAACGTAGGAAGATAGGTTGCACTAGTGAAGTTTGATGGAAATCAATAAGTAGGTCCTGATGATTTATGGTATCGTTCTGTTATTAATTACACTTAAAATAACTCAAATGCATATTCAACCATAAATAGACCTTAACCCAAGGCAAAAGGTCATAAAATCTACACAAAGAGATTAAATATATAGATTGGAGAATCAATGAGAAATAAAAGCATACGGAAGAGATATTCCCGGGTCGTATGTCCAACCGAAGGCTGCCAATGAAGTTAATCCTAGTTTGAATGAGATTTGAATGATGGAGAAATATATGAGATGGAAGAACACTGATATAATTAACAACTATAAATTAATGTAAATAAGAACTTAAGATTGTAATACCGGGAAACAGGTATAGGAAAAAAAAAATGGGGGAAAGTTCTTAAAAAACTACGGGAAAAAGAAAACATCAAAAATGACTAAAAATTATAAAAAACACAAAAAGCAAAGAAGCAAAGATAAAAAATTAAGAAGGAAAGAATAAAAAAAAATCGCAAATAGACTAAGAAAACAAAGATTAAGTTAATATGGATAGAGAACTTATAAAACAGAACGGGAATCAAGCTCATAAATAATTATTGGGAAATGCCATAAAATTTAAATCTAATTAATTGACGGGGAACGTGAATAGGGTATCGGGAAACCTAAATAGGAAAATTTAGAGGAAATATAAATGCTGTGATTGAAATTAAAAAATTCATAAATTAAATTCTAATTAACTTAATTTGATAAAAAATAAGAAAAAACTAGAATATGACCGGAAGGTGTTTGATGCTAAACTCGAAAAAGAAAGAAACCGCGGTGTGTAATTTTAAAACGCACCGGGTTAAATTCGGGTTCTAGGAGCTGAAATGTTAATTGAAAAATACCTATATTGTAAATTTTAATATTTTTCCTAGACAGCTAAATGTGACATAAAAGAGAATTTTTTTAAAGAATAAAAGAGAAAAATATGTATTTTTATTACTTTGTGGATTTCTATTAATGAATTATGAAAGATTATGAACTGAATTCAAAACTGAAGAAGAGAAAATAAGAAGAGTAAGGTGAAAAAAGAAGAAGTAGATTAAAAAATCTGAAAAAATAAAAATTAAATAAAGAAAAAGTTAACAATTATAAATAAGTATAAGAAAAAATGCCCAAATTTTTTATGATTAAATGAAAGTAATTAGAACTAATTAGTATTTTGTCTGAATTGATTAATTAATTTAAATAAACTAACTAAGGTTAACTATATGGGTACTAACAGTTGAAAGGACAAGGATAACTGGGGAACAACAAAACTAACAAGGGGGATTATACAGTTATAACTAATGAAAGACAAAAAATTACACAAAGTGGTCCTGAAGTGGATCGTTCCGCTTTACTCTATCCAATGGCCCTAATTATAGCATTTAGTATGGTCATTAAGTGCTTTTATTTTTTACGAAAAGCTATGAAAAAAGCAAAAGTTGGTTTTATGGGGCTTAAGGGGAGTAGTAACTTTTGTAAAAGGCATAAGCTGAAGTTAGTGAACTAACTAGCTAGAAATGTGAGCTTTTTGGGCTGACAGTAACTTTAATAAGCTTATGAGCTTTATTTTTATTCTTCTTGGATAGAAGCTAACAAAATTAAGATACAACTATGGCGGGACAGTAAATAGGGAGAGGGGGTAAAAGTCCTAATTATAAGCTATGTTTTATAGAATAAGCCTAAAATAGCTGAAGTGTTACTTAAGCTATAATGATAGTTTTAGAAACAGAAAAAAAGGGCTACTTTGAGCCTAATTTAGAAGCTAACGCAAATAAGTCTAACTAGACTTTTAAGAGGGTAGAAGTGCGCAAAGATAGAAAAATTTCCCCGCAAGAGGGCCTACCCAATATGTTTTATTAAAAAGAATAAAAAACCTAATGCTTATAAATGAAATATGTAGCTAGAATTAAGTGACAGGACGGAGAATGTGTGCTAAGACAATCCAGGGTAAGCTAGCACCTAGTGAAGCTTAGAGAGGCTTATTTTGGCTTACTGATATAGGCTTTAAAAGCTTTTTGGCTTGGATATACCTCAAGACAAATACAAAAGATTTAAAAGGGGAAGGCAATAGAAATGAGGTCTAGATTGTCAAAGTTTAAGTGGCTTGTGGGCTACTTGAATTAAAGCTGTTGATAAATGGGGTCTTAAAAATTGGAGAGGAGTTTTGAGTAAAAAAAAATTTGCTCAAAGCCAAAATTTGTGACTTAATATACTTGGTAAACTCCAAATAGGGACAGAACATACTAGGGATTGGTGTTTATTGCTGGAGAAATATCTAGTAGATATGGCACAAACAAACAAGGGTGTGCTTGTAAGATGCATAAGCAGCTTAGTGTTTTAGCTAGAGTGATTGAGGATATGTAGTCAAAATTGTTTAGACGGAGAAGCCAAAAAAAGGGGAGACTGATAGGAGAAACTATTTTAGAACTGTAAAAGTGGTGGATTAAAGAGTGGCTGATAAACCCCACACACTCAGCCTGAAAGTTGCTGAGTGACACTAGTGACCCATTGATAAACCCAAATGACCATTTTGAGGACAGATAAAACCAAACACCCTAATCAAATATTTATGTATAAATGTCGATTTTTTAACTGATTTTTTGGTGAAATAAGGCTGTTAAGAAAAGTGTTCACAGTGGTTTGATCACTTTAAAACATTCTTACACAGGTTTAAACGGATTTAAACAACTTAAAGTTATATTATCAAATTTTGACAAATGCATTTCACAAACACACTTAACTTTATATTAGTAGAAAGAACTGAAAAATTTACAGAATAAAGAAACTTGTAAAACGGAAACTGAGTACAATGATTATAAAATGCAAGGCTTAATTAAATTTTAAACTAAGAAAAGTAAGAACAGGATTTTTTTAGTTCTTTGCTTGTTTTATGTGCTTGAACTTTATATAACAAATGTTCCAGCTCTTCTTTTGTCTTGGCCTGTGCGTATTGGAGAGGTTAGAAAAGCCTACCAATCAATCCTTGCTACCTCCCATTATGCCTTGTATCATTTTCCAGCCAATAGGAATGTTGACTTCGGGGGTGGAATGTTAGATGTGTAGTTTCCTTAAACAAGGCTAATAGATTATTCATTTTTTTCAAATGGTATATTTGTTGATATATTTTTTTGTGTAATGTGATTTCTCTATGTGGGAAGGGTATAATTATAGGGGCGGGTGAAAGGGGGGAAGTGGTGTGGCGGTTTATAAATTCAGAGCTTGTGTGTAGGTACTTGGAGAGGGTGGTATTGCAGAGAGAACAGTGGGAATTGGTTGTGTATTATGTTGTTTGTCTGTTGGTGATTATTTTGGGTTTTGCGTGGTAAGGTTGTTGTGGTGAGTTGTTGGTTGTACAGTGTTTTGTTTAAAAGGAATGTTTGGAGAAGGTGCAAAAACAGTCCCTCATCTTTTCTTCTCTTTTCACTTTCTTTCTAGCCCGAATTTTAGTTATAATGAGACTTTGGAAAGTGACAGCTTTAGTCCTTGTCTTTTATAACTAAAAGAAATAAAAGGAGTTTTGGAAATTGCAAATTTGGTCCCTGCTGTTTTATAACTAAAAGGGTGTTGGGAGGTTTTGGCAAATTGCAAAATACACAATTTTTTATATCAAATAAAATACAACTCATGTAGAAGTATATTGCTAAATACAAATTTGCACGTTATTTAAAAAACATGTGTGCACTCTTTACTTTTTCGTCCAATTCATTTGAACATATGTGCACGTCTTCCGAAAACATTTATGCACGCCTTGAGAACATATGTGCACGACTTCTAAAAACACTAGTGCATTTGTTGATATCTTCTTCACACACGTCTTTTCGATAATTGATCCATCCCCGCTGAACCAAAATATATAAAAACAAAAAAGAAATAGTTAGATCAAATTAAACATGTCTTTATCATAAATACTGATTAGGCATCGTTTATTGAAGAAAAAAACCAAATACAATAATGGAAATGACTTGCACACTTAATAAGTAAAAACAACAGTTTGTACACAATTCCTACCTTCTTTGTCTAAGTCCCTTTTGAAACTCAGACGCACACTTAATTTGGTAAAAAAGAATGAATAGTGTAACAGACAAACTTTAACACAAAGATTTAATATTTTTTTTTGCTAAGTAAATGCTATGATATAATTACAAGATAGGTTTAATGGTGGAATGAACAAAGAATTTAATGGGTTGTTTAACAGAAATGGTCAAAGATGATGTACTCTCTACGATAGCAGGTTTGATTGGATATTGATTATTCATTTATCATTATAATCTTTTCCAAAAAAAATTCATGTCGTTTTAAATTTTAATATGCACTAACCTTTCGAGTCAAGTACGGAAAGACGAAATTTAAACACCTCGTCTAAACATGAACCCGATTGAGCGATCCCATACAAAGCACAATCAGGTTTAACCTTGCACAACCATCGCACATCCCCTCGTTCAACCGCTGCTGTCCCAGTCGCCGCCGACGTCTTCATCCTCCTCCAACCGCTGCCGCTGTTCTCCACCAACTACAGATTGTTGGTGTTATTTTATTCGGCGAATCAAGAGCGACAGATCGTTGGTGTTATAGTCTTGAAATGAAGATGCATTTGTTTAGATCTTGTTACTTTTTTCGAAATGCAAATATAAGATTTGGTGTTATTTTGATTAATGGTGGCTGAGAAAAAGAGAGGAAAAAGTAGATCTATGTTTATGGGAAAGAGAGAAGAGAGGGGTGGTTAGGGTTTTGAGTATAAAGTGATAGGTATTTTGTATTTTAAAGGGTTAATTTGTTTTGTGAAAGGTCCAGAATACCCTTCCAGCTTTATAAGTAATGGTTTCATCTTTTAGTTAATTACATTTATGGCACAATTTATTATAGCCATTGATCTAACAATCTAAGGGTGTAGAATGGGTTTTGTAAGTTCTGTACAAAAAAGTGGTTTTAAATTGAAAATCTCAATATATATATATATATATATAGAGTTAGGATCAAATGAGAAGTTTTCTTAAAATAAGAAAGATAAGAAGTAACTATAACCGTATATCTAAGATGCACCGACTTAAATTAGATGCATCTCTATAATCTTAGATGCATTATAATGCATCATAATGTGTTTTCTAGCTTTTAATTAGATGCATATATGTATTTTAGATGCATTTCATGATTTCTCTTGTTTTTGGTTCCTATACATGTGCCAAAATCATGAAAATCAATTTGCACAATCTACACATCAAATTAACTTTTGAAACTCAACATGGTGCATCTAAATCTAATGCAAGTCGTTACATTCTCAAATGTGTGGTTTTAGTCACTTCTCACAACTTCTTATTTTAATTTACTTTTACTGGATCTCTATTCAATTATATATATATAGGATAAAGATCAAATAAAAAGACAAATATCCGTGAGAAGGATAAAAAGATTTTTTTTTGAAAAAAATTCTCAACAAATTCTGAAAAAATTTCACAAGATCGTGCATGTTGGTGCATGAAAAAGTTGTGAAAGAAGTTTTTCTAAAAGTGGATAGTTTTGCCCAAAAAAATTATGAAAAAAAACGTTTGTGCATTAAATCGTTTTTTTGTGTATCAAAAATTCGTTTTTGTACCTAACATCTTTTGACTTTTTGCATCAAAATTTTATTGCGCATCAAACTATAACAATTTGAAATTTTCGTGCATCAAAATTTTTTTTTGCATTAAAAAAACGTACAAAAACTCAAAATTAAAAAAAACTTCTTTTACAAAAGTTTTATGCACCAACATACCTGATTTTGTATTTTCAATTTCTAATAAAATTATTTAGAACAACTATGTTTTTTTAAAACATATATGTTGTTTTTAGAACATATGTGCAAAAATACAATTATTAAAGGCGTGCATGCATGTTTTTGATGGTTCTGTCAGTTCTCGCACTAAGAATGATTCTGAAAAGAAGGTCTCAATATATATATATAATCCGGATCGATTGAGAAGGTTTTTATTTTGAGAAGATTGAGAAGGTTTAAAAAATGATAGATTTTTAACTTTGATTCAAGTTTTTCAAGCGTAAAACTCATTTTAATGTGATTATAATTCAAAATGTGTAAAAAAAAACTCGAATCAATGTTAAAAATATCTCGATTTTGCGATAATTATAAGTACAATACTGAAGCATCTGTACAAATTTAATGAATCATTACCATAACTCGATTTTGACAATAATTTGTGAATCAAATTTGTGATTTTTTTTTTTTTTGAACAGCGGATTTTATTAAGAAACTAGCAAGGAGCTAGAATTACAGAGAAATCAAAGAAGGGTT
>BQNB010138581.1:0-17687 GCA_026074375.1 Tanacetum coccineum | reverse complement strand
GTTAATTTTACCTCAGCCATTGGCTCTTCGTCGTAAATGGGTTTGATATCTGCATCATCAGCATTTGTATCATTCCCTGACCTGTTGTTGTCATCTTGCACTTCTAATGCTGTTTCACTGTTTTATGTGACAACCAAATCATCATCTACTACTTTACCTGTATCAATCTTACTCTCTTGCGTCTGCATCTGTCTTTTGTTCACCCTTCTATTATACTGCCTTTGATGACGTGTTCTTTCAGCAACGGACTTCTTGACATTACCCATGTGTTGGAGTAGTGTATCTCTGAAGTGTTTAACCTCGATTCCAGTGTATTCAACAAAGTACTTGTCTGTCATTTGACTGTCATAATCCAAAGTAAACTGTGAATCGATGAACTTCTGAAACTGGTTGTTTACCACCCAAAAGGCTGCCATGGATCCATCTTCTTGAAATTCATCTTTGTTAAGTTGCTTTTGTAGTTGATCTACGTTGAGGAGCATTGTACTTGTGAAGTTATCAACATCTTGACCAAAGAGTGAGATGAATGCCCGTTTGAATCCATGTTCGATGTGAGTGCCTTTTAAGTCTTCTTTAGAAAGAACTTGAAGGTGTGAATGAAGAGATCAAAAATATGCCATGCATCTTTCTTTTGCTTTTGACATCTTGTATTTGATTGCATGTACATCTTTTGTTGCAGAATCCAAGCTGCTTTCTTTTACTGATTTGCTGGATGCAGTCTCTGAATTAGTGTCTTCTTTATCAAAACAAGTGTTTTGTATGACAACTAAATTAACTTTCAATGAATCAACATTCAATGCTAGAATTGGATTTGAATGATCTTCTTGTGTTTGCATCAACTTCTTTTGTTTCAACAATTGTGGAGTTCGTTGTTGATGAAGAATTATCTCAAGCATGTATTTCCCAATGGAATCCATGTTACAGATCATTGCATCTTGGAAGGATTGAGCATTAAATCTTGTGTATTTCTGCATACGCTCTTTGAATTCTGAATTGAAAGCATTTTCAAACGTTGTTCTGAGTTTTGTCAAAATAGTCTTGCAATCAGTCTGAGAAATTATTTCTTTGGTAAGATGTTGTTCTAGTAAATCCAAGTCTTGAGAGAATGTTCTCTTGAAGATAGACATGGTACCAAAATCTTGTAAAGTTTCTGTGAGAAACTTAAATTGTGACTTGACTTCTCTAAGACTGTTCATGCATCTACTTCTTGAAAGTTGTGTCATCTCTTGAACTTTAGAAGTTAAACACGAAGAAACTGTGTCATGGTGAAGAACACTTGATGTTTGAGTTTGCAAATTGGTATTGGTATTTGACATTTTGATGTTGTGAATGGATATCAGATCTTAAGTAGGTAAAGTGATTATTGTTGTGGATTGAAATCAATTAACGTTCACGGGATTTTACAAATCTTTGATTAAAACCGAGAAAAAGAATCGTATCTTTCGCGGGATTTTACAAAATCAAGAAGAAACTGTGAAATTTAACTTTAGTCCAATTGAAGTTTCAAATTCGGTTCGCAAAAACTGCTAATTAGGTTAACACTGGAAAACTGCTAATTAGGTTAGAACTGAAAAACTGCGAATTTGGGTACAACTAAAACTGCGAATTTGGGTAAAACTAAAACTGCGAATTTGGGTACAACTAAAACTGCGAATTCGGGTTACACTACAAACTGCGAATTCGGGTAACACTACAAACTACGAATTCGGGTAACACTAGGACGAAACTCAAAATCTTTAAAACACAAAAGACACCTTTTTGATTTTTTTTCCCAAAATTTCTTGTACAACTAGTATTCCTAAACCTCTATGTATCTTTAAAATGCAAACTTTATGGTTTTTAAGCCAAAAATTTTGAAATCAAGATTTGTACTTTATAAGGTTTTTCGAAAGTAAAAGTTGTAAAAAATGATGTTTTTCTTGTTTCAAAGCTTATACACCTATATCCTAAAGATACTAGATCAAGTTTACCTAGGTAAATGATCTTTTAGTGTACAAAGTAGCTTTGAAAACAACAAAAAAATATGAAGAAAGTTTCGGTTTGATAAATGACGAGTTAAAGCAAACAAGAACAAAAAAATAAATCACGAACTAATCACGAACCCACCCCGTGGCGATTGATACCAAATGTTATCCCATAAACTTAACCCATATCACAACAATAATCCATACCAATAAGCAATAAGCTAGAAAAATAGAGAGAGAAACTAGAGAGAGAAAAAAGAGAGAAAGATTATATTAGAGAGAGAAGTGGGGGATTACAAATGAGAGCAAATGTAACCAACACCCTCTCCATGTGTGGAGAGGGTCCTATTTATACCCTAAGGCCACCATAGGCTCATGGGCTTTCTATCTTGGGTCGGGCTTGGCTTATCTTGGGCTTTGAGCCCGAAACATGGACAATATTAGATTACAATCCAAGCCCGTTGAATCCGACTAGCCTATTACATAACAAGATTAATTGCGACTAATAAGACCGATAACATTCTTGTTCGACTTATATAAAAATAAGGCTAACAGGCGTCACAATTGCTTTTGACGACGTTAGAAGTTCAAAGGGACGGCGTCAAGATCTTTCTCGACGGCGTTAGAGTAGTCATCATTGCAAAAACCATAGGAAGATTCTACGGGTTGACGGTGTCGCAACTATAAGCGACGTCGTTACTATTTATATCCTATATATACTCCCTTAGTTTTTAGGTTTAAAGTGTGGAATTCATGAGGAATAATAGAAAGACGATTTGGTATAGCTTTTGGTTAATTTTTAGGGTTTTCTAACCCTATTGTATCCACCATAACTCCATGTTTTATTGAAGTGAAGTTCTTATATCCATTTAATCTTTTGATATGTCTATATAGTGTTTGATTAATTGTTCTTCGCTTTCAATTAACATGTTAGGCTAAATTTATTAGTGTTTTGCTTATGATTGCATGAAACTTGGTTTGTAATTCCTTTTACTATTGCTTCTTATTGGTGGTGTGCGCGTTAGGCTATAGAAAACTAACATCTTTATTTGATTGCAAAGACGTCTAGGGAAATGTGATTGTGTAGAAAGGATACCTTCGCACCTTGCTCTAATAGGGTTGATCACCTTTTAAGTGTTTGAGTGTGTGTAATATACTTTTAGGAGTCTTGTAATAGTCTCCATACTACCTTACTTGTGTGTTGTCCTAACGGAATATTGCATAGAAAGTGGGTTCGCGTAATTTGCTTATGAATTAGGAAATAATTAGACATTACATTGCATGATTAAGTGAGCACGTTTGTTTAACCTATACGAGTTTCCACATAGTTAAGTTAGATTAAAAGTAGATTAGTAGTTAATTAATTCAAATCAAACCCACCTTCAAAACCCGAGATTTTACTTGCTTTCTAAAAGAACAAAAAAAATACAAAAATAATGTTCTCTCAACCCTTAGACCTTAGTGACATTCGATTCGAACCTACCCAAACTATTCTCCTAAAGAATGATCAATCCCTCGTGTCTTGCCCATACTACACTACAATGATTAGGTACACTGCCTAGGGGATTGTAAAACTTCGGTTTACAATCCATGCACATCAAGATTTTGGCGTCGCTGCCAGGGAATAGTCTAGGTTTCGGATTCTATCTAGCTTAGGTCTACTCACAAGGTTCCTATCAAGTGAGAATTTAATTTCTTGTAAATTAGCTTTCTTGTAGTCTATTCTTTCTTCGTTCCCTTTGTTCGTAGAAACCCTCTTGTTTATTTTGTAAATAAATTTGTCATTTAAAATGTTTAGTTATAAGTATTCTAATTTAGATAAATTAATATGGTTAGCTGAAACCTTGAAAAAAGGTTCCCCTTTGCTCCAGATAGTGAATCACCTTTAAGACCTTATCAACTTTGGAAGAAAGCTCGCTATGAAGAGGCTCTTAGGAAAAGTGACAAAATGCACCAAACTTTTGAGAAGAGCTCCTTAGCAATGACCCATAGTTGGATGACATGATAGAATTGCCTAAGTCACAACCTAAGGAAACATATAAAGAGGATTTTAAATGTGAGATGGTTAGGGTTAAGAGGCCTAGGTGTATCTCATTTTTTGGTTCTACAAATGTATACGATGAGCCTATAGGTAGGTCTTTTCAACCCTCACCTGCACAATTGGTCATAAAAGCACACATTTTCTATTCTTTTGGCATTTAATTAGCTTTTATTAGGCAAAATCCCGGGTAAATTAGTGTACAATTAAGCAAATATCAAACCTCAATAGAGGTAGAACCTTTGGACCAAACGAAACTAGAGAACATAGGCTTGAATAATTGTAATCATGATATTCCTCTTAGCCCTACAGAAATTCCCAGTTTTGATTAACCAGAGCCTCAACCTTTACCCAATTTTCCATCCTTAGATGTAAGTCTAGGAGACGAAAGAGGCCCCAAACCACCCATCAAACCACATAGTCTAGATAATTTTAGGATGAAAGAAGTAGATGATTTGACAATCCATACACCGCCTTCACCCCACATGGCATTTTGTTCTACCCTAAGGATATGTATTGCTATTATCACCCATGTATAGATGACCCTAAGAATCATTATGGATTTAAACCAGGTTTAGAAGGATCTCTAACTAAGAGTTTTTTCAAATTCGAAGGTGATAGAAGATGATTTCTTAGGAGAAGGACTTAGGTTACCCGTTAAGCCAAATGAATTAGAAACAAGTAGGATTAAAGAAACACATCAATCAAAGCATATAATTCAACAACTATTTTTTCAACATATGGCTCCTTCTCACCAAAATGGTGTGTACCGTTACTATCACCTACACTTGACCTTAAGTGTAGGGAAACCTTCCCTTTTAAGTGTTAAATAAGGGTAGTGTCAGACTCGTGACTCGAACAAAAAGAAGCGCTTAGTGGGAGGCAACCCAATCTTTAATTTCATGCAAATTTATGTGTGTTGTGTGTTTTATTCTTTATTGTTTGTTCTTATATGTTTGAGTTATATGTGATAAGGCTTTGTTTTGTCTTTAACCTCATCTTAATTGCAATCAAAGGTATTTTGCATCAAATAAGTGTAGGGGAAAATATCCGGTTTATAAGAACCATTTTCAAACATGTGAATAAATAGTTTAGAGTAATTCGCGTCTTATGTCATGTGTTTGTCGAGTCATGTGATTGTACTAATCATTTTTGTGGTATATGCAGTAATTTTCAAGGAAATAATTAATAGGATACTTGTGTAGAAAATTTTCCAAGAAAACGAAACAAAATTTTTTACAGAATCTAGAGACGGCGTCAGGATTTTTCCTAGCGGCTTCACGTCTCCAGCTACAGTAAAATTCGTATTTTCAAATTTTTTTGTTTAATTTTTAGAATTTTTAATTTTCCTAATCCTTGCAGAAAACCACGATTACATTAGTGCATTCATCCTATCTTTATTGCTTTCGTAGTGTCTAACCTAGTACATAAGGGTTATATATTATTCTTTCGTTGAATTTTACGTTGGGTGTAGTTGTTTCTTGTCTTTGATTTGCAGGTTATATTTAATAAGGAGAAGCCCGGAAGCTTTTATGATTTTCACGTGGACGATTCTTGGATGACGATTTAGCCAGTTTATCTTGTTTCTTCTACAATATTGAGCAAAACCAAGGGAGTACTAGTTTCTTTCGCTTTTTCTATTTTCCCTTGATTCATTTTTCGGGTACTCATAGAACATTAGGGACAATGTTCAATATAAGTGTAGGGAAATAAAAGCCTTAGAAACTATCTCTTCAATTGCATTTGCTTTGTCCTTAAAAAGATGTGTAATATACTAAAACATAGCGTAAACGGTAATTTTGACCCAAATTTAAAATTTCTCATGGCATATTCTGGTGAAAACTTAGTATTAGAAGTGTCTCATGGATAGGAGTTATATTACTAGCACAAAAACCATACCACTCATAAAAATTCCACCCTAAAAATATGAGGTTCACCCCTAGATCTTTAGGAATTAAAAACACCTATCTTTGGTGTTTTAATAGTTTTAACCTTTAGCTTATCCGAGTTAAGGAATTGAGCAATTGCATGTGTCTCGTTCATGGATTTGGGTGAGCATGTGTAGTTTTGTCGCTTTTTCTGGAGCATTAGTATCAGTTAGGATTATGAGAGTGTACCGATAGTATATTAAATTCTAGAACTTGTTTTTGTGATGCATCCTGAGACTGCTAGTGAGATCGCATTCGTGTGATTAGGATTTGCTATATAATAAGAGGCATTAGGATAAACCCTTGTTTTAAACCTGTACTTTGTATAGTTATGATTATCTCTTCGGTCATATAACTACCCCCACACCCTTGTTTCGCACTCATTTTTAGTGCAAGATACCATTAGTACACCCCTCCGAGCCTATCCTTTTCGCGGTTCTCATAATTTTCTGGTAGTTTCTGAATTATTGAAGAGCATTGTTTACACCCCACTAAATGTTACACCCAAATCATCTTACCCTTCCTTGTATGTACTCGTTTTTAGTACATTATTGTTATCACATTTGTTAAACCCTAGTTAATTGTTTGCTTGAGTACATGGTTGCTAAGTCGAGTCATTATTAGTGTATACAGTTTTGGGACGATTGAGATTCATGGTAGTTTTTATTGTATGGAGAATTAGGGAAGAAAAGTTAAGTCATTACCCCCATGTTTGTCTAATATTCTCCATGTTATGCCGATCCTCCTAATTCGAGTCATTAGTTAATATTATGTATTGAGTATTAAAAAACTCAAGTGTAGGGGTGTATCTATAAACCTCGAGTTATGTTTATTTATTTTCAAGCAAATGGCAGGGCAAAAGTGTACGAAAAAAATTTAAAAAAATTTAAAAATCAAAAAAATAGAAAAAAATATACGGGCTGCCATTTTGCTTATGTTTATGTCAAGATAGTGTCAAGAAAAAGAAAGAGTTTCATGTAGAGTTTTGTATATCTTTGTCTTAATGTGGTCGAGTCTTGACTAAGCAACACCTTATACATGTATTTTTGTGAATAATTGACTTGTCACCAGTTAAATCCCCAAATATCCCCAACCATGTTTTCTTTACCCTACACATATACATCACAGCCCTTTAAAGACCTCTTTGATAGTAATTCCTAGGTGCTTATGCCAATGCGGTGGAGGTTTGATCATTTATCAAGCTTATGGTAATTTATATGTTATGACATGTAATGAGTGTTATTTTCCCATTTCTCATATTGTTATAATTCATTATACACCCGAAAGAAAGAGAGAATCCAAACACTTATTGTGAGGTGCTAGTATATAATTTCTATGCTTTTAATTACGGGGTCTAATTAGTTGTGTCGTGAATTATCTTTATTGAGTAAGTTAAATGCCCTCGATATGGCTATTTATTAGGTAGAAAGGCTCATTTGCTTGAGGACGAGCAAATCCCAAGTGTATGGGTATTTAATGAGGTGTAATTTTATACACTTTTTGGGGTCATTTAACCCCCTAAATCATTCAAATATGCCTAAAATATGCGTAATCATTTCTTTTTATGTTTTAGCACTTGGATAGCATTTGGAGAAAATACACGTGACTTGGGCTCAATTTGGAAAGAAACGGACAAGATTAAAACTCTACACGGAAAATGATATCAAGATGGCATACAGTTCATGGAGACGGCGTCATAATTGCTTGTGACGGCGTCATAAGTTCAAAGGGATGGCGTCAAGATCTTTCTCGACGGCGTCAGAGTAGCCGTCATTGAAGAAACCCTAGGAAGATTCTACGGGTTGACGGCATCACAACTTACAAGCGACGCCGTCGCGATTTATATCCTATATATACTCCCTTAGTTTTTAGGTTTAAAGTGTGGAATTCGCGAGGAATAATAGAAGAACGACTTTGTACCGCTTTTGGTCGATTTTTAGGGTTTTCTAACCCTATTGTATCCACCATAACTCCATGTTTTATTGAAGTGAAGTTCTTATGTCCCTTTAATCTTTCGATATGTCTATGTATTGTTTGATTAATTGTTCTTCGCTTTCAATTAACATGTTAGGCTAAATTTATTAGTGTTTGCTTATGATTGCATGAAACTTGGTTTGTAATTCCTTTTACTATTGCTTCTTGTTGGTGGTGTGCGCGTTAGGCTCTAGAAAACTAGCATCTTTAATTGAGTGCGAAGACGTCTAGGAAAATGTGATTGTGTAGAAAGGATACCCTCGCAATAGTCTTAATACTACCTTGCCCTAATAGGGTTGATCACCTTTTAAGTGTTTGAATGCGTGTAATATACTCTTAGAAGCCTTGTAATAGTCTTCATACTACCTTACTTGTGTGTTGTCCTAACGAAATATTGCATAGAAAGTGGGTTCGTGTAATTCGCTTGTGAATTAGGAAATACTTACATATTACATCGCAAGGGTGACGGGCAATAGGATTAGGAAGAGCAAACTAGGGAGTAGTGCATGATTAAGTGAGCATGTTTGTTCAACCTATATGAGTTTCCACATAGTTAGATTAGATTAGAAGTAGATTAGTAGTTAATTAGTTTAAATCAAACCCACATTTAAAACCTAAGATTTTACTTGCTTTTTAAAAAAACAAAAAAAAACAAAAATAATCTTCTCTCAACCCTTAGACCTTAGTGACATTCGATTCGAACCTACCCAAACTATTCTCCTAGAGAACGATCAATCCCTCGTGCCTTGCCTATACTACACTACAACGATTAGGTACACTGCCTAGAGGATTGTAAAACTTTGGTTTGCAATCCACGCACATCAGTTAGAAATAAGGCCCAAGTTTTAGTTGAAAATTAGGCTTGAAACCCAATTTTTAAAAAGTAGTTAAACTATATCCGAGCTCATTTGTATGTTCTTGTTGCATTTGTGTGTGTTTTTCTCACATGCTCAAGTCGATCCCAAAATAGTGAGAAAGAGAAGTACACAAAATTCCATTTGTGTTTGACGTTGTTAAGAAACATTGATGAGTACCAATTACAAGACTAGCGAAAGTCGGTGTTAAAGTCGTTCATGTGTGGATAGGTATAGAGAACTCCATTTGATGTCCACAACCTCACAATCATTCTTTTCCTGTATCATTAAAGCAGTTTTCCCATGGCTTATAATACTGTTACAAAGCGTTACCCGTACAAGATACTTGACCTGATAAGACCCCGATAAACGTCTTTATGGGGGTGTTTGGGAATGCGTTTGGAGACAGATTATCTGATTATCACGTCTTCAAAACGCAATAATCAGTTTGGAAGTGTTTGACAAGCACAAACAAAGAATCACTTATCTCTGTTTTGGCATCCTTAAAACCACATTTTCAAAAAGTAGGCTGAAAAAGTAACTCCACGCCTACTTTTTGAAAACGTTATTATCCTCTAACTAGAAAATTACCAAACTACCACCATAACACATCTCCCTGTTCTACCAAAATTTAACAATGACAAAAAAAGTTACAGTAGAATATAAATAAGAAAACATAAACAACTTGATAACTTGCCATCTTCACAAATTATTTGATGATGATTCCGCTGAGACAATAACAATGATTTTTGTTGTCGGCGCTCAAAATCAGGCGTTCGTCAGAGCTTGTACTGGAAAAGGGTTGTGGGGATGAAGAAGATAAGAGATATATGCGGTGTTAATAAGTGGAAAAAAATTAGTTAGGTAAAATGAGTATGAATCGTGTATATATATTGTAAGCACAAGTTAAGTTTTTTATGAATAAATAAATTATATAGTAAGAATTTAAATGTGAAAATGCCTGTTAAATTTTTTATGAATAAATAAAATCTACACTAAGAATCTAAATGTCCTTTTTTGTCATTTTACTTTTAAGCAACTAAATAATCTGATTTACCAAACACTTCAAAACTGATTATCTGATTATTGCGTTATCATACAACATAATCAGATCCAAACACTAAATTTCAAAACCACGTTTTGTAACAGCTGATTATCTGATTATCCGTTTTTAAAACGCATAATCTATTTTCAATAAGCAATCCCAAACACCCCCAATATTGTACTTAATGTGAATTATAAGTTTAGAGGACCTATGCGATTTAACTGTTGAGCAAAAGAGGTATATAATCATCCAATCGTATGAACTCCATTTCCTTGTAATGTTTCTTGGAAAAGTTTTTGCATGGTTGCAGGGATAGGTATGGTGATGGGTTGTATCTCCTCATTTTGGCTTCACGGGGTGTGACGTCAGCATCTCACTCCCACCTAAAAATACCCTTTCACTTATACCATACTCTTATCTTCTCATTTTGGCCCCACCACCTACAATTTTATTTTCTTTTCCTTTTTTCACACAAACTTAATTCATTTCATTAAAAATAAAAATACAATACGATAATAAAAAAACATACGAAACAAAAAAATAAAAATACAAAACATAAAAAAAATAAACGATACGGTAAATAAATTAAGCGTTTGGATATTTTCTCATTATTTCAGCTTGTTTCCTTTCAATGATGGCTCGTTTCTCCGGCGGCAACGAGGAGGGATCGATCATGAGAAACTCCAACTCTCTACACTCTAGCATCCCTAGTTCTTTCTTTCTCTTCGCCTCGTACGCGGCTTCAGCAGCTTCACATTTGCGTCTATAATCCTGAGATAGAGCCCCCGTTATAGACCCCGACTGACTCCCGGTGCTCGACGTGTCTACCGATTTTTGTTTTTTCGCGGGCCGAGGTTTGCCGGTGGGATGCGCTCTCGGATGAGGGCCAAATAGCTCGACGAGATTATTCATCAATCGGCTGCGCCGCATCCCATTTGGGTAGGATTTCAAAATATTCCACACGTGAACATATTGAAATCTTTTATTACCATATCGCTCCATATAACTGGTCTTTGCATTCTCGATATGGTCAGCCTCATTTTTCTTGCTTTTACGTGTTAAATGTTTGTAAATAGCGTTGAACTTTTGGCAATCACCGTTAATCCTGGTCTATTTTTTCATCATCGTATTTTTGGTACGAGGAGCAACTTTTGTTCGCGGGTTGAAATCGTACATAATCAGGTTCCAAAACACGTCCTCGGATTGGTCTTTTTCGATACCGGCGTTATGAGAGTGTTCGACCCAAGTCTCGGTTAGCAAGATTTCTTCGCCGCAATTCCAACGGGTATTTGCTTGCTTTTCTTCCACTTCATCATCATCGCCCTCGTCCAAATCGACAATGGGTTGTTCCGATACTTTTTTTAGTTTACGCCTTTCATCACGGGGGGTCTTTGGCTTGTGGTACTTTGAATTGTGGTTGTGATGATTGTGATGGAAAATATTGCGGTTGTGATGGTTGTGGTGGAAAATATTGCGATGGAGTATTTCTTGGATTCGTGAAATTTTGGAAGCCGCCTGGTTGTTGGTGTTGATGATACACAAGTTGTTGTTGATAAGCTTGATCGGGTGTCATTTGCGTTCCAAACGGAGGATACGGTTGCGAGGAAGAATTTGAGTTTTGTGACGATGGGGTAGACGGATTCGATTGATTCAGAGAAGACGAGTATTGTTGCGGGTTAGAGTTGAGAAGATGGGTAAAATAACCTTCCATTGATGGTTGAGACATTTTTTTTTGCTAATGATTTGCACACTCTTCATTTTGATTTGCACACTCCATTCTGTGCTTTAACCAATTGTATATTTATTGAATAATGTTTTGTCAGTTTGTACATTTGAGTGTATGGATAAAAAATAAGAGTGTGCCAATCAACTCTCTTTTTTTTGGGTTAAGATATTGAAAGCAAATGTTGTTTTTTGTAGAGAAGTGTGTGTTAAAATGTTAAAATGAAATGTTATTTGTAGAGAAATGTAGGTATACATTTAAAAAAATGAGTTTAAAAACTATCTGTTGCATTTTCAAACGGTTATATTGAAAAAGCTTTTGCTGTTTCTGGCTCACAAACTCGGCGAACATCCAAACGGCGAGGTACCGTAGTGTGGTGGCAAGCCAGTGACGAAAGCCACGTTGGAATGGCGAGAGGTGGCTCGCGACCGTATCGTTCACTCTTAGATTGCTCTTGGTTAACCAATATTTTTTCACCTCAGAAAAGACAATACAAAAAAGGTCAAACTTAACTGTGGGCATATATTCATCCAGGTATGCGGATACTTTTTTCCTTTTCATTTCCTCATTGTAACTTTTTTGCTTTCCTTGGTCACCTTGCAAACATGCATGCATCATGATATATGCCACAACACCAATAATTCATTCATATTTTGTATGGAAATGGCTAGAAGGTTTCATTTTTTCACCTTTGTTTTTATAATCCTTACAACCATAAGCTTAAATGGAGTAGCTCCCCAAACCAATGCCGCAAGGCTTCCTAAATTTGGATTTGAAGAGCTTGAAAAGGAAAATGGAGTCCCCAATCGTGCTCCCTATGAGTCAATAAATAGGTTTGGTTTAAGCGTACGTTTATTGAAAGAAAAGGATGTAAATAACCCTGGATCGATTCCTAATACACCTCAAAGAGAAGATGACCCCGCTGATGATGACACGAGAGCTAACCCAAGGCCAAGGGTAATGGGACATGGTCATTACAGGGTTTGGAGGTCTCAACCAAGTAGTTTGGGGGAGGCCGAGGAAATGGAGGGTAGGGAGGTTCTCATCCCAAAGAAGGCAAAACGTCGTAATCCGAAGGCATTGAGCCCTGGGCCTGGTCCGAAAACATAACGAAGGAGGGATCAAGAACTATATCTTGTGGTTTCATGTATCATCATTTATCAGAGTTTTAGTTTATCCACATGGTGTTACATTTAGCAGAATATGCAGGCATAAGTTAATTAGCTTGTTCTAATAGTCTACTTGTATGATATAACTTAGAAATTGGTCACCATGTTCGGATTTAACAGTAATGTGAAATTACATAAGTAACCCATTTTGAAAAGTTTTCTTACGCAGTAACCTGCTTTAATTTTTCTTTGAAACTGACCTTTTAAATCGCTACGAATTGGTAGCGATCAAATAGATTTACACGTGTCGCAATCTGATTAGTTATACACATTTACAAAAAAAAATTGACAATCGCGCCGTATGTATAGCGATTTAAAAAAAAATTGCATCATTTTGTTTTAGGGTTTTGTTACCTATTTGTTTGGTTTATTTATATTTAAAAATCTTGATCCGGCCTAACTTTGCACATAAATTTGCATACCGATTTGTTTTTGTAAAAAAAATTTGTTTGATTATTTGTGTAGTCTTTGATGAGCGCTACATAGTGAATTTAAATTTATAAAAAAAAGTTTTAATACGCATAAGATATGATGATACAAAGTGTCACTTGTAATTTTTTTTTTAAAAATCAGTACAATTGTATAGCTATGTTTTAGTAATTATAAAAGTTGTAATTGAAACATTAAAATTAACGGTAGTCATTAAAAAAACAAAATCGCTATACAAATGTAGCGATCTTCATTTTTTAAAATTTAGGGCTTAGAGTACACCATCGTTATTTCCTATGTTTGTTTAATTGGGTGACACGTGTAAATCTATTTGATCGCTACCAATTCGTAGCGATTTAAAAGGTCAGTTTCGAAAAAAAATTAAAGCAGGTTACTGCGTATGAAAACTTTTCAAAATGGGTTACTTCTGTGATTTTCGCATTTTATAATGTATTCTCCATAATTTTAGTTATTAAAAAGTTACATACAAAGTTCTTATTAGTTTATGCAAAAGAGAAACATACTTTAGATTTCATTATTTGAGTATGGTTAAACATGATTATAAGGTAGGTGTATTTCAATTTACACTTTACAAAATTTACATCTCATTTCTGCCAATATATTGTGTGTTCAACCATCCTTAAACATGCTCAAGATTCCATCTAAGAAGAATAACCATTAGAAGTTTCTAATATAAATTAACAATACTGAACATATACATAAATCATTATTGGAACTCATGACAAAGAAGTTACTCTGTCAAATAACCCCAATTCAATATGACCAAATATTATTAACAACTAACAAGTACCGTGAGCTCCAGGTGTAGTAACACCATAACACCATTTTTTGACTGTCGCATCAGCATAACACCAACACCAACACCAACATCACTCCCTTAATCATAACACCAAATAACACCACTCACCTCTTTATTTTCATAAAACCCCCTAAACAATTATTTCATTATTTTAACAAACTAAACCATTCATTCATAATTAAACATACAAATTACATAAAAAAACACATTACGAAATTAAAAAAAAAAAACATTACGAAATAAAAAAACATTACGAAATAAAAAAAAACATTACGAAAAGAAAAAAAACATTACGAAAAAAAACTATTCGTCTTCGTCTTCGTCGTCCTCGTCGCCCAAATCATTTCTCATTTTGTTTTTGATTAATTGTTTTTTGCTTCTTGATCCAATAGGCGTCGTCGTCGTCCAAATCCTTGGTGCTAGTAGCTAGAAACCTCAACTCCTCCAACCGCATGAGTGTGCGGGTCCTTTTTCGGCTTGAGCTTTCGAAGAGCCCATTCCGGCGCCTTCACCGTTTTAGACTGAACTCCTGCTCGCGCATATGGTACTCCCCCGAATGGTTGACGCGCTACTTTCCACCGTGCCTCGCCATGGCGTCTTATTGTTTTCATTGGCGGGCCGTGTTTGCCGTCCAGACGTTGATGACCGAAAAGATCCTCTTAGGGTAAATCCCCGGGGACGTCTCCGGATAAGTCAACTTTGTTCGTAAGAGTGCGTCCATTTCGGTGAATCTCAAAACACGGCCCAAGCATCTTCTTGAGAAAACGCGACCCCTTTATGCTCGTCACGGTAAATACTTTGAGCCCGTTTCAAATAATCCACATCGTTTTCGCCACTTTCCCCAAACGTTGACCCGTTGTCACGTCGGCATTGAACTTTTTGGCAATTGGGCATTCAACGTATGTCATTTGCTAGTCCAACATATCCTTATGAACGTTTTTGAAAATTTCGAAATTGTACTCCATCAAAACCCGATAAACCCAAAACGTTTCATGCTTTTGTGACTTCCTACATTAATGTCTTCTATAAACCGACCGACGTAACATGTTGCATAGCAATTCTTCATCGAAACACGGCTAGCCGAACGACCCCCTGCTCACTACCAGGCTTCTGGGGACCGCCTCAACATTTTTTTTTCCCCTTTTTGACATTATTTTCTTGCGACTACAAAACTACTCATAAGCTTTTTTGGCGAATCCGACTTGTTAGGTTGAGTGAGTGGATTTGATAAGTTTCTGAGTTCAATGATGTGGAGAATTGTGTTGTAGATCTTTGAATTCTACGTTTAAGACGTTGTGATTGTTGCCATCGGAAAAAGCTTTGTTGTTGTTCTTGTAGGATTTTGAAACTGTGCCGAGCTCAACGACCTCGGTGAGTAGATTCATAAAACCGGTTGTTGGGAAATTCAGACATTTTTTTATGCTAAAAAGATTAAAATTTATATTTAAAGAGTGGATGAATTTGTAATTGGTAATGTGTTGTATAAATAAATGAGTTGAGTGAGGGGGGGTAAAATGATTTTTTCTTTTAAATTCAGCCGTTTTGTAGGGTAAATTGAGAAAAAAATTTAAATAAACAAAAAATAGGCGTTGAGGGCTTAAAAATGAAAATTTTCAAAATTAAGGGTGGAAGGGTAAAATATAAACAAACCGTTTCATCAGGGTGTGTAAAACTTCAATATTTTTAAAAAAAAAAAAACCCCCCAACCCGTGGGCAACACCGGACAAACGGTGTAGTAACGCCGGCCAAACGCCGTATGCCGCTTACTACACCAAATCCTTCAGGTGTAGTAACACCATAACAACATTTTTTGACTGTCACGTCAGCGCCACATCATCATAACACCAACACCACACCATCCCCTAAACAATAACAACCAATAACACCACTCACCTCTTTATTTTCATAAAACCCATAAACAATTATTTCATTATTTTAACAAACCATTTCATTCATAATTAAACATACAAATTACATAAAAAAACACATTACGAAATTTAAAAAAAACATTACGAAATAAAAAAAAACATTACGAAAAAAAAACTACTCGTCTTCGTTTTCGTCGTCCTTGTCGCCCAAATCATTTCTCATTTTTTTTGATTAATTGTTTTTGCTTCTTGATCCAATAGGCGTCAGTCGCGTCACAAACCTTGGTGCTAGTAGCTAGAAACCTAACTCCTCCAACCGCATTAGTGTGCGGTCTTTTTCGGCTTGAGCTTCGAAAGCCCTTTCGGCGGCTTCTCGTTTCAGACGAAGCTCCTGCTCCATTAACTCCCCGAATTGGGTTGACGCGCTACTTCCACCGGTGCTCGCCGTGGCGTCGGATTTGGTTTTTGGACGGGCCGTGGTTTGCCGGCCGGACGTGGTCGTGCATCGTGACCGAATAGATCCTCTTGGGTAGCCCCGGGGACGTCTCCGGTTAAGTCAACTTGTTCGGAAAAGTTCGTCCCCATTTCGGGTGAATCATCAGAAGACGATCCTAGCATCTTCTTGAGAAAAAAACGCGACCACCTTTATGCTCCGTGAAAACACGGTAAATACTTTGAGCCCGTTTCATCAAATCCACATCGTTTTCGTTATTTTCCCCCAAAACGTTTGTCCGTTTTGTAACGCGGCGTTGAACTTTTAGCAATTGGCATTCAACGTATGCCATTTGCTATGCCAACAAATCCTTTTGTACTATTTGAAAATTTTCGAATTGAACTCGTCATCAAAACCGATCCAAAACGGTTTTTAAAAAATTGCTTTTGTGTCCTTCCGACATTATTATCTTCCGAAACGGCACGTAAACATTTTGCCACAAAGCAATTCTTCTTTGACGACACGGTAGCCATCGCTCCCTGCTACCGGCTCTTTTGTTCTGCGTCTTCAACATTTTTTTCCCCTTTTTGACATTTTTTTCTTGCGACTGCCTTTTTTTGGCGAATCAACTTGTTGAGGTTGAGTGAGTGATTTGGGAAGTTTCTGAGTTGAATGATGGTGGAATGGGGTTGTAGATCTTGTAATTCACGGTTTAGGACTGTGATTGTTTGTCATGGAAAAAAAGCTTGTTGTTTGTTCTTGTTGGTAATTGTTGAAACTGTTCCCGGAGTCATCGACCCGGTGAGGAGATATCATAAAATCCGTTGTTGGGAAATTCGGAACAATTTTTTAAGTGCATAAAAAGATGTATATTTGTATTTGAAGAGTGGTGAATTTGTATTTGGTAATGTGTTGTATATATAGTGAGTTGAGTGAGGGGGTAAAATGGATTATTTTTTTTAAACTCAGCCGTTTTAGAGGGTAAATTGATTTTTTTTTTTTAAACTAGCCGTTGGTGGGTAAAATGAAACTTTTCAAAATTGAGAGGGAAAGGGTAAAATATAAACAAACCGTTTCAGGGCTAAAATGAAAATTTTTTTTAAAAAAAAAACCCCAAACACGCGTTGGCTGGCCAACGCCGTTGGGCAACACCGGACAACGGTGTAGTAACGCCGGCCAACGCCGTTGCCGGCGTTACTACACCTAACGCTCTAATAGTAAACGAATAAAATGTGTTATCATAACAGATATAACATATTGTACCAAAAGAATCCAGCTCTGATTGCTAACCAAACTCGAATATTAATGATTCAAGCCATAAAAAAGGATGGGTTAGGTGATTTACACTTTATCTATTTTTCATTTTTTCACAAAGAGGTCAAAGAGTAAACTACCAATTTAATACAACAATAATCCATAAAAATGCTACTACTAGTAATACT
>BQNB010138580.1:5981-17687 GCA_026074375.1 Tanacetum coccineum | reverse complement strand
AACTAGAAGGACCTAGGTTGCCATGGGTACAAGTTTTATAACCCGAACGAGTTGTCTCAAATATATTGATTATAAATCAAATCAGAATCAGTTTTCGACATTACAAACAGAGTTTCAAAAAATCTTGACCACTCGAACAAATACAATAGATCTTTAAATAGAATACGGGTCTTTGTTCGAGGGGAAGACAGTGTTTTTGAATTATCTTCAACAAGTCACGGTAATTATATGGAAACAGTTTTAACTTAATGGATAATAATTTGAGGGGGAATTAATTTATTTTAACTCCAAGGGATTCAGTTGTCATAAGTTAATAACTTAATGGGCTTAAATATAATTTCATGATTAGTGGCTTAGGCTTAAAACTACAGACGACCAAGATTGCCAACACCTCATAGTTTAAAAAGGCTTAGGATTGTTTGGAAATAATTACGTAGTTTTAGAAGCCTTGAAGTTGATGATATGTTTCTGATTCATTTAATAACAAGAAATGTGTGATATCGTAAGATCGTAAACGATTCGATTCCACCACCGACCTATGTTTTTATCTCAAATCTAGCAGGATCGGTGTAGGATCGTAAGATCGCGCACAGGATCGTAGGATCTTTAACGGTTGGATTTTACTAGAAACCTATGTTTCTTATTGTTTTTCCAGTCACATTAATCTAATGATTGAAACGTGAACTTAATGGAGGTATTTCATTAATTCTATTTGTATGGCACTTTTTCATAAAAACGGCATTTAGTTATGTTTGGTATTATTTACTCTCTAAAAATGTGTAACTTCTAATAGAAAAAGAGCTTTAGTGGCATTTTCGATCCTAGTCCGATCCTGCGATTTCGATCTTGCAACGAGAAAAACGATTCTAGGTAGGGTCCTGATCTCGACAACCTTGGTTATCACTAATATTATTCACCTTATTGAAACACTACATATTTCTTAAAGCTTTGATATCTAGCTAAAAATATAAAATATAATTTATATAAACTATATTTTCATAAGTCTTTGATTAATACGTTTACAATGAGCTCAATATTGATATATATTATTCCAACTATTTTTTCTATTTAGTGTGTCGATATGTACTTTAAACTATTTAAAAATATTTAGTGCAAAAATTTAGTGCTATACATTAGAGAAATTTTTATTTTGTGCAAGCATATATCATAAAGATGATCTTTTTACACTATTTTAGTGCAATTTTTTTGTGTATACATTGAAGATGCCCTAACGTCACTAACGCTTAGTCAGTTAAGTCATTTGTGTATGGGCTGAGATATCACGTAACTCCGAGACTGTTTTTGTAATCGCAGTGTTAACCTCAGGACGTTTTTACAAATATTTTGACACAGTTTATGTAATAATCAGTGGATCATATTCTTAACAGTCTTGGTTTTGGATATACATGGTGTTCCTGGATTAAATCTTGTCTTTCATCTTCAAGAGCCTCTATTCTGGTCAATGGTAGCCCTACGTCTGAATTCTCTATCAACCATAGTCTTAGACAAGGAGATCCCCTATCTCCTTTTCTTTTCATTCTTGTCATGGAAGGTCTTCATAATGCCTTCACCGAAGCTGTGGGTAATGGTCTGATTAGTGGCATTAATATCAATAACTCTACTATCAATATTTCCCATCTTTTCTTTGCAGATGATGTGATCATTACTACTGGATGAAATGCTAGAGACTTGGAAAATATCATTCGTGTTCTCCATGTTTTCTATCTTGCTTCGGGGCTAAAGATTAATATCCTCAAATCTAACATCTACGGTATAGGGGTCAACTATGAAGAGGTTTATAATATGGCTAGTAACGCGGGTTGTACTGCTAGTAATATTCCTTTCAATTATCTAGGTCTCCCTATTGGCTCCAACATGAAATCCACAACCAGCTGGAAGGTCTTAGTTGATCGTTTCTGCTCGAGACTCTCAACTTGGAAAGCTAATCTTCTATCTATTGGGGGTCATCTGACTCTTATCAAGTCTGTTTTAGGAAGCCTCGGTATATACTATCTTTTGATTTTTAGAGCCCCTGAATTGGTCCTCAATGATTTGGAAAGAATTCGGTCTAATTGTTTTTGGGAGGTAATCAAGAAGGCAAGAAAATGGCGTGGGTCAAATGGCCAATCATCTTAAATTCATTTGATAAGGGAGGCTTAAACATTGGTAGCCATAAAGCTTTTAACCTTGCTCTTCTACAAAAATGGTGCTAGAGGATGTTCTCTTCTCCAAATGATATTTGGGTCAAGGTCGTTAAAGCTTTTCATGGCCATGAAGGTGGTTTCGATAATAACAGATGTAGCTTTAAGGGTATTTGGGCTAACATTGTTGGATCTTCATACTTCCTTCACTCGAAAGGTATCATTCTGTCTAACTCTTTTTGTTTTAAAGCTGGTTGTGGGACTCGTATACGTTTTTGGAAGGATATCTGGGTAGGCGAGGCCCCTCTTTTTATTAGGTACAATCGCCTTTACCGCCTAGATCAAGATAAAGATTGTCTCATCATTGACCGTGTTATTAATCGGCAATGGCATTGGAATTGGTCTAGGACCAATTTAGGTGCCCGAAATCCTTCCTCTTTTTGCGACATGTTGAATGAGATTGGCCAAGTCAATATTGAAGTTAGTGAAGACACATATGTTTGGAGCCTTGGTCCTAAAGGCACTTTCACGGTAAAGGATGCTCGTAATCTTATTGACCAAAAGTCGCTCCCATCTCTCCCATCCACTACATAGGAAAAATCCATCCTCCGTAAGGTTAATGATTTAATATAGAGATTGTCGTTGGATCGGCTCCCCCACAGGTTGAATCTCTCTTTGCGTGGAATGGATATTCTGACTATTTCTTGTTCCTCCTGCAATGCTAACGTTGAATCCGCCAATCATGTTTTCTTCGAATGCACTATTGCATCTGATATGTGGAAGCTCGTGTATAGATGGTGTGATATCCCCTTTGTCCAAGCTTTATCATTTAAGGCGTTCAAAGATTGGTTCTCCTCTTGGCATGCTCCTAAAGATAAGAAACACAAGCTTTACGTTATCTCTGCATCGGTTCTTTGGTAGCTTTAGAGATTCCGAAATAGTGTTACTTTTAACTCTAAACCGTTGAGGAAAAGTGACATTTTTGATTATGTTCGTTCTTCTTCGTTTTCTTGTCTCCGCAACAGAGGTAATTTGATTTTATCTTGGATGGATTGGTTGAAGTGCCCTTTAATGACCGCGTATTTGGACAATGGTTGAATGCTTCGTTACAAAGGGTTTCTTTCTTGTATCGTTTTATTTATCGGGACTTGTTTAGGGTTTCTTCAAAAACCACCTAGGAGTGAAAACCGGTGGCTCAACCTCCGTGGTGGGGGGGTTTTCTTTTGGCAGAGTGAAAACCGATTGTTCGGTCTTCGTTTCAAAAGTTTTTTCATCCCTTTAGATTTCCTCGCAGTTAAAGTCCCGGTTTGTACCTTTATGTTTTCTTTTTGTCTTCTTATGTACTTTTAAGTTTCTAGCTCCTTGCTAGACTCTTCTATATCTATAGATTATCATCCGTTCAAAAAAAACATACAGTGAATTGTTATTCCATTTTTCATAATAATCTACAACCTAAAAGTTTCACTAAAGGCACCCATTAGACCATCTTCTTCTATAATTACACATCTCATGTAATTTTTACCAATTAGAACTAGTTATAAGTTCCAGTGACGCACGACCTTCTATATAAATTAATATATTTTAAAATTTTGTTTAAGTAATACGAGCATATAAATATTTTTCCGTATTAAGTTTTGTAAATGTGATATTAAATATAACTGACAAAACTAATCACGTGTTTTTTACTACAAAAAAAATCATTATTATTAATATAAGTGTTTTAAAAACTCGGTTGAACCCAGTGAACTCTGTCAGGTTGTTAATACAAAAAATGACTAAAAAATATTTATATTTTTCGCACCTCAACAACTTTTTGAAATAACAAAATGTAAAATATTTACAAATAAAAATAAACTTTACAAAATAATCAAATGTATAATTCCATTCTATTAAGAATAGTGATCACTTAAGGTAGTGAACAAACAAAAAAATAAGCATGATTTGTGATCAAAAAATATTTATCTCTTATCCACACTTTTAAACAAATAACACGATATCACATAAAATCATGCTATCATTTCCATTGTCATAAAAATGTGAACGAAATGAAATAGCTACCAAAACCAAAATTCAATCACTAATAGATGAACGTACATCACAGATTGATATCAAATACTCATATAAGATCACATAAGCACACAATTATAATACATAATAATACTTTAGTCAACTCTAACGGTTTGATTAACCTGCTCAAGTCATGATGGTCACAGTAACCCCTCCTTTAAGAAATTTTGTCCTGAAATTTAACTAGTAGGTTCAACAGCACAGTCAACAAACAATCGGGGATACTTAGATTCCATAGGGTCCTAACATTCCCACGTGAACTCAGGGCCACGCTTTGAATTCCAACGAACCTTAACAATTGGAATCTTACTACGTTTCAAACTCTTAACCTCACGATCCAAAATTTTTACAGGTTCCTCAACAAAACGAAGGGTTTTATCAATCTTAATCTCATCTAGTGGCACATGCAGATTTGCATCCGCCAAACACTTCTTCAAATTTGACACGTGAAATGTGTCGTGCACGCTACTCAATTCCTTAGGCAATCTTAATCGATAAGCTACAGGCCCGATATTTTCAAGAATTTCAAATGGTCCTACATACCTTGGTGCCAACTTACCTTTCTTTCCAAACCTATCACACCTTTCCAAGGCGACACCTTTAGTAACACTAGATCTCCAACCTTAAACTCAAGTGGCTTGCGCCTATTATCAGCGTAGCTCTTTTGACGATCTCTTGCCGCTTTGAGCTTTTCCTTAATTAAAACTACCTTATCAGTAGTCTCTTGCACTAATTCCGGTCTAATTAACCTGCTTTCTCCAATTTTAGAAACAGAACAGGCGACCTACATTTCCTTCCATACAGTGCTTCAAATGGAGCACATCGAATACTTGAATGATAACTATTATTATAAGAAAATTTAGCTAACGGTAGGTGAACATCCCAACTGCCACCAAAGTCGATCACACACGCTCTTAACATAACTTTCAATGTCTGAATTGTACGCTCACTTTGTCCATCCATCTGAGGATGATAAGCTGTACTCATATCCAATCACGTCACTAAAGATTTCTATAATGTTTGCCTGAAACGTGATGTAAACCGTCCATCTCGATCCAAAATAATCGCCACAGGCACTTCATGCCGTGCGACGATCTTATTAATGTACAACCTTGCCAACCTCTCCATACTGTAATCCTCTCGCGTCGCTAGAAAATGAGCTGACTTGGTCAGTCTGTCTACTATTACCCATATAGTAGCATGCCTACTCTTTATCCTAGGTAACTTCATGATAAAATCCATAGTGATATTATCCCATTTCCACTCGGGTATCTCAGGTTGTTGCAATAATCCTGAAGGCCTTTGATGCTCGGCTTTCACTTTCGAACAAGTTAAACATTTGCTAACATACATAGCGATATCCCTCTTCATACCTGGCCACCAATACATATCTCGAAGATCATAGAACATCTTATCCACTCCTAGATGCATAGAGTACCTAGTATTATGAGCTTCGTCCATGATTATGGTTCTCACACCTCCCACTAACGGAACCCATATACGATCCATAAAGTATAAGCCCTCATCTCCTTTCCTTTCCATCTGCTAGTCTAACCCGTGTAATCTTTCTGCTGGCGCATTCTCTTCCTTGAACACCTCACTCTAGGCTACCAATATCATTCTTTTAACTCCGGACTGAATGGTCATAGCCATGGCTCGTACACGTCTAAGTTTCACTCGCTATTTCCTACTTAAGGCATCAACTACTATGTTAGCTATAACAACCCACAATTTTCATCTATGTAATTATCCATCTATTAAATTATATGCAATTGTCATTAATGTAATATCTACTTATTAAATTAAGTAAAACCATTTTCACAAGAATATTTTTGCTTTATTCCACCTATTATGCAACGTAACTTGCATAACCTAAGTAAACGAGCTCACACAACCTACCTATGCCAATTTCATCAACGTTTATAGCCAGTAAACGTTATAATATGTCAAGCAATATGTTTTAAACTCTATTTTATCATACGTTATCTATTTAATGTACTTTTCAAAACGTTATTACAAAACAGATTTCAGACGTTAACATTTATATCAAAACCCTAATTATATGTAATGTTTATATATAAAATGAATATAAAAGCTTTCAAGGCATGTGTACAAGTGTATAAAGCATATCATTTGAAATATTAATTCCCTCGTAAACTAATGTACAACTCCCTAAAGCTCAAAGTATAATTTGACTATGCATAAATTCAAATAAGCTTATTTTCCCTCCATTTTGCTTCTAGATTTTGTACAACCTTTTCAACACAAGTTACAAACACTTATAGCACAACATTTAAACATTTTCCTCCCTAATCCTAAAACCCCGGCTCGTCCAAAATCATAAATCCTAACCCGAAAACACTAATGACCCGAAACACCCTAACTAGTTCTAAACCAAGCTTAAGCCAAGCAACCAACCTTCCACCACCATGATGCACCTACTTGCTAGCCACCTTCACCACCCTAGCACCTAATCACCTCCATGAATCACCTACTAGTCACCTTGAGCCCCAAGAAAACACCTCTTTGTCACCCCTTGTTAACCGAACCCTCATACGCCTCTCAACACTTGTCTAAACTACTTTCCTAGTTCTTATTAGTCACCATGGCAACCCTTGGCCACCACACCAAGTTTACTTGGTGCATACTGACAACTTTAAAACTAACCTCTTAGTATATATAAATATATAAATATATATAAGGATAATATCAAAAATATCAATAATAGTGAGAGAGTAAGTATTCTGTAAGGCTCTTTAAAAGAATTTCACTTTTATCCAAAGTAAAACCCTAAAAAAACATTCCCGAGTCGTTTCTCGACGAGGCGTGAATTGAGAATCGAGTATCGGTTTGGGGAACAATGCTTGAATATAAAAAATTTTGATTGGGTTTTCTATTTCTACTGGAAAAACAAGCAATGCAAAGTAAAAACGAAAATAATTAAAGCTAAAACCCTAAAAACGATAACGGGAATCCTAAAAAAATGTGACCTAAAACCTAAATTATCAAAATTTAATCCTAAATTGATTTTGTAACTTTTTATAAACCCTAAATACTGAAATGCAAGCACAAATGAAAGAAACCCTAAAACGTAAGCAATTAAAGTGAAAAAACGAAGAAAAACAATAACGGGACCAAATCCCGTTCTTTAAAACACCAAATTCTACAAATTTAACCTTAAAAATTAAATTTTAATTTTTAACAGTCCTAAATGATAAAAGAAAATTTAAAAAAAAAGAATTATATTTTTTTGACTTTTAAATATTTTAATATGAATTAAAAACAGTTTTAATAAAAAAATTAAGTAAAAATACTAAACGAAGTTGGAAAAATCTAAAAAATTCATGAAAAGTACTTTGAACTATGCTGATTCTAAGAAAAATAAAATGGTGAAAAGTGCTTATTGAAATAAGCCAGAAATAAGCCGAATTGGTCTGATAAGCTAAAAGGGGAAAATGGTTAAATACTAAATGTTGCAAGGGTATACCAGATAGCCCTGGTCTGGTGCAATGGTTAAAGCGTTGGGGTGCTATGTGGGAGGTCTCGGGTTCGAGCCTTGCTCACCCTTGACTTCCCCTACACCCCAATGTTTTTATTTTTGAAAACTTTTTAAACAACTTTTTTAATAAACTGAAAATAAGCATTTTTAAAACTAAAAATTATTTTTGAAAAGCAATAATAAGCACGGAAATGAGTTTTTAACTGACAAAAGCTAAAAACTAGAAATCTTTCAAAATAACAAACTGTTTGAGCTAAAAAGCTCATATAAGCTCACATAATGTACCAAAAAGACAAGATACATGCTAAACTAACCTAAATAAGCAGGTAGAACTGAAATAAGCAGGTAGAACTGACACAAGCCAAAGGGCTTATTATACTACAAAAACATAAAACAAATTAATATTACCTACCAAACTACTTATGCTCAAAAATTCAAAGTCTAAAATAAATTTTAACTAATCTAAAAATGAAATTGAACTTTGATAAAAACTGACCCATAACTTGAACTAAGAAACAGTTTTGACCCATTGTTTAGAAAACTAATGAAATAGTGCAAAAACTTGTTTGACCAGATTTTAACAATGATTTATGATGCATTCTAAGCATGGAAAACACATTTTAACAACTTTAAAACTAGAAATCAAAATTAGGAAAGGTTATGAACCAAAACCTACACAGTGAACATTTGAAAGCTTTGAAAAACTTGCATTTGAATAAAACAATTAACAAGACTCTAAAACCAGATATTGAATGCATTTATAAGACTAAAACAAACATGTTTACACACTTAAACACAACACAAACTTAAAATCAAAAGTGATGCAATGTAAAATCATAAAACCTTCACAGATTTAAACATATGCATAGCATCACATCAAAAATTCAAAGAACTTGATTCAAACTCAACTAAACATGATCTAATACTGTTGTATAATGATCTAAAACTGATTTTGAGAACTAAATGAGCATGAACAGATTTTTCCTAAGTAACAAGACGTTAAACCAAACACTCCTTAAAGAAAATAAAAGACAAGTTTAGACTTAAACAAATGATCAAAAGCATAAAACTAGACTAATTAAGCATTTAGGAGATTGAATAAGCAAACTTAAAGCAGATAAAACACATGTGAACAAGTATAAAGCAGAATTAAGATAAATCATAAAATTGACTTTGAAAATGAAAATTCGAACTTACAAAGGGGCCTTAGCTTTTGTCAAGAACTTTAAACAACCCAAACAGCTTTCAAATCAACCTATAGCTTCCCATGAAGCACTAATACCATGGCCATCCATTATTCACCATGCTCCATTGATTCTTGAACACATATGAGTGATTTTTGGTGAAATTAGCTTAAACACTTAAAGGTTTTTAATGCTTAACAAAAACAGGTTATATAAGAGCTTAAATAAGAGCTTATTAAGATCACTTTTATAACATTGGAAAACTTAGTGCATAATATAAAACAGTAATTAAGACAGAATTTAAGAAAAAGCTAAAATTTCATTAAAATTTAAAAGATTACAAGGCTTGAAATACAATAAAGTAAATAAGTAAAAACAAGACTACACTACTCCTACAATTAAATTACACTCCTTTTTTTAAAACTAAAAATGGCTAAGTCTTTATATAGACGAATTTGAGCAGCCCTTGTGTGCTTGTTGTGTTAGTTTGGTGAGGAGTTCAAAGTCTTAATCTTGGCCATCCATTTATCTTGGTCTCCAAGGTTTATCATCCAAGCCCTTGATTTTGGTCTTCATTCATCAGCTAATGAAATGCTAGGGGATTGCCAACATGTTCTTGTAGTTTTGTGGTGTGGGGTTGAAGGATAGTGATAGGTTTGTTGTAGGGTTGAGTGGATCTGGCGTTTTGTCTGGTGTAGCAGGTCACACATAAGTGTGTGGGAGATATACAGTAAAGAATGGCAGGAAAGGGTTTTTTGTTTTAACGTTTTGTGAGTTGGCAGCCTTTCCCCCTGAACTTGTATAGTTTTATTTCATGGGTGGTCCTTGTGGTGTTAATGGTATAGGGAGTTGGCGGAAATACCCCCCGAAGGTGTATAGCTGTGTTGCAAGGACAGTCCTTTTGAGGACTTGGGCTGAGATTGAGTTGGGCCTGGTGGTTGTTTTATTTGGCAAATTTGTTAATATAAGCCCAAAATGAGATAAGCTTATATCAAGCTTATTTTTAATGGCTTATTGGGCCAACTTGGCCTAATAAAACGGGTCGGGTTGGCCCGATAAGTTTTCTTCGGTTTCGGCTTCGTTGTTGACTTTGACTTTTTTTGTTTGACTTTTTGACTTCGACTTTGACTTTTCATGCTCTTTTCATTCACGTGCTTGGTTTTGTCCGTTTTGGCTTTTGTTTTTGTCCTTTTCTTAGATATCCGTTTCCTGCACAATATAAATGGAAAACACACGAATACAAAGTATTTTTGGTATGTTTTTGGTTGTTTAAGCCCGTTTTAATGGATAAATGGTATGTGTAATTAAGCACATACCCCCATACTAAACTATTGACGTGTCCTCACGCAATGCCATAAGTAAACACTTAAGAAAACCAAGAATCTCAATCCCCCTCGACTAATTACCTCGAAAGGTAGCTAGGTGTTCATCAAGGGGAATTAGGGAATCAATAGTTTTAAAAAGCCCCGTTTTGACCATTTTTTTATATTTATACTAACTACCATTAATATTTTTGTATTTTTCTTTTTCTCAACTAACTAAAATGTTTGGACTTTCATTATTTTTATAACCATTAGGGTCATAGAACAAGAAGTGCCTATAGAATAATCTATAGATATCCAAAGGATAAATTCATCATCCCCGATTTTTCACTTGTCCCAAACCAAGCTTAAATACGAAATCACCATTAAATATAAGTTACGATGCTAACACTACTCATATTTGTAACTTGTGAACTTTTCACTCCCGAAAATTATTATATATTAGGTGAATGCGCCATTTCGAATTTCAACCATAGATCAAACGTTTTGCAAAATTTCTATGCTTCACGTTCTACCCAAAAGTAATGAGTTTGAAGGTGAGATCATCACATGTAGCGACTTTCGTCTTGGCACATCCCAACCTTGCGGCTAAGTGACCAGGCTTTTGACACCTCACAGAGACTAGTATCGGGACTCACGGACCTTCGGTTTCAAAAACTCTTAGGTTTCCCGTATATACATAAAATCACAACTTAAAATGTAATAGTCTTAGTTCAAAAGCATATTTAAATTTAAGAAAAAGAGATTTTCCCTATATTTATTAATTCACGTTTACTACACTTAATATAATTATTCATCCTTTAAACTAAGGAAATCCTCGACCTTTTAGAAGGCTGCAACATCGGTTGTGAGCCGGCAAGATGCAGCAAACTTTTATCAGTCTCGGATAATTACTATGTGCCTTATTTAGAAGACTGCAACATCGGTTGTGAGCCGGCAAGATGCAGTAAACTTTTATTAGCCCATAGTTTTTATTATTACCTTATTCATCATTTTTTTTAAACCTTTACATTACCATGATATAGAGAAAATTTTGTTTTAGAAAATTTAAGTATAAATTTGAACTGAGACTAAAATTTATTGATGTCGACCATACTTCAAAAATTGTTGATAAGTTTAATTTTCGAAGAGAGCACGTATTATTAATCCGGTTAGAAGCTTATGGGAGAGAAAAGCCACAAACTACACTTATGAGCTCTTAAGATTTCCAACTAATCATTGTTTAGCATCCAACTCATAATTAACTCTTTCATTTTCGTTCTTCGTAAATTTAAAATTTTTAATCAAAAGATCCGCGAATGCTTAGTCAAAAAGTTAAGGGACAAGCTAGAGCTCAACATACTCGATCGAGTCAAAATTTATTCTTATTCTACCCAGCAGGAAAGTCATCATTGTGAAAAAAAACTTATTTTATTTTTGAAAATTTTTAAATTTTTTTCATGTTTTTGAAATTTTGGTGGTAAAAACGGGATTACGTGAAAACAACAGCTGCA